>JALLOT010000042.1:0-31342 GCA_036939595.1 Thalassiosira livingstoniorum | reverse complement strand
TGAGGCATTTGGTCGGTCGATTTTTTAAAGGCGATTTACGGATTTTAAAGTCGATGCCGATAAACCCGATTTTGGTTTTTTTCCATTTTGCGATGACTCTAATAATGGATTGATGCTTCTGTCTTTCATGGAGATTGTTTTGGGAAGACATATTTCCAATAATTTTCTGGTGTAGGTATTAATTACTGTTGCATGTTGCAAATAACTTATTATCAGGCTTTTTTTAATCTTGATTGGTAGATTTGTCCTCCAAACCAAAAATAATTGAAAAAGACAAAAATCTTTGTTTTGATCATTCATTAAGCCAACCCATTTTGTCCAATACTGTCTCATCCTCCCTTCAAAGATTATGACAGTTCCACTGTTTGGATCTACAATGTATTGACAACAACCATCTTCAATTGCGCTCACAATTAGTTGTACTCTTATGCAAAGTAGTATGAAATCTGGCAACTTTAACAGCTGCATTTGTTGTCCCATCTCTCACAATATTACCTGAATTACAAATCAATGAATTATATGCAAATTATATTGTTGGATTGAGTATTTACCAACAACAATCATTACCAGTTATTTCACAGTTCTAAATTGATTTTGCAATATTTCTTATACCATCCACATTTTTATTTTTCACTAACATTCCATCCTTCCTGGCATGTTTCTTAGGAAATATCACCTCAGATGGATGCTTGGTAATCCAGGTACATATTTCCTCTATTTGCTTTGAAATTAGTCTAGATTGCTTTCTTTATTGTGCAATCATTTGTATACCAGGTCTTTGTCTCTATTTAGTTCCCTTTTTGTTATCTACCTTGATATAATTTTTCTTGTTGACGCTGGAATCAATAATGTTTAAATTTACTTATATTCCAAATGCCAAAAAAAAACATTTGTCACTTTACCCTTATTAACTTTAGTACATGTTCCAACTATGGACACAACATTGCCCATTTTGTGACATCATTAGTGTGCCATCAGCACTTCCTTGAGGTTCTGTATATTTTTCTGTAGTTTTTCAAGATATGAGATGCTCGATGTGGAAACTCAGCCTATCCATTGTCTACAAGTGTAAAAATGTCTCCAGAATGGCTAATAATGTAGCAGCTGTAGTGGTCTTTTAAGTGTCTGTGCCATTTGAATCCATGAAATATTCTTTTGATTTTGTATCAATATGGCATTTGGAAACATGCTGTGCACAGCTTACCACATATTGCCAAACACAGATGTCCCCTGAATTTTAGATTTTTGAATGCACCATTCAAGATGATTTTTGCAATTGCAATTGGTTGTTGCCAATTTTTTCACATCTGATATCAATATCAAAATAGGGATTTTTGTTTTGAGCCTGTTAGATGTCTTTTTCATAATAGAGCATATTGCCTCATCAGTATGATGACATTCTGCAAAAATTGCCTTTATTTGAAATAAGTTTTTGCAAATTCAATGCAAAGTTTTTGAGCAATTTCTATGTCTATGATCCCTTGATTTCATTATTCAACAATTCTGTGGTGTCATTATCATTACTGCTTTTTTAATGAAATGTGCTTGTGTAATTATACAAAATATTTTGATGGTTGTTCCAAAGGGGACATGAACAGTTTTGTTTTCTGAGTAGGTAATACCACAGTTGCAAAATGGTTGCAAACAAGGCCTTGGAACTGGTGAAGGAGGTGGTCTATATTCGTGTTGCATCAAATCAATGGTTGTTGCAATGACACTTTAGCTTGAAAATCATTATTCAAAGCATTTTGTGATTATTTCACATATGAAATACACCAAAAAGGGAGTTTGGGAATTGATTTTTTGGAAAACATTCGAGGGTTTGCTTATGATTGAGACAGTTGATTCATTGTGAGAGTTTGTGCACAATATTTGTGTGTCCAGAATATGAGGTGGAGTTTGGTCTTATTTTGTTTGTAATACAAACTGTTAACTGTTAGGCATCATTTGAAGCAAATTAACAAGTTTTAATTTTTCATTGCAAAGTATTTTAATAACAGTAGTATCAAGCAGAGTAGGATATTTTGTAGATGGTGGAGGCATTGTAGCAGCATTCCATTTTGCTATTATACAAGGTGGAATGCTAGGTAGATTGGACATTGCATCAGTGAGGGTGGAGTATGCTTATTGAGTTGGGGGGGCTAGGAGTTATTATTACAGATTCTGTAGCTCTGGGATTATAATGGAAGCACTTGGTACTAGAGTCTCCTGTGATGTAGGTTGATTGTTGAATACACCCACAATAGCAATAGCTGGGGTGGAAGCAAAGATGGCACTGGCATCATCCACGCTTGTTGGTGTCAGGCCATTAGTGGCTACTATTGCAGTATTGTTGGTACTATTGACATGTCAGAACTTACTACTGAAGCAACAGCAGCAGCAGAGATGAACAACATTATGTTGTCCCATGGTGCCAACAAACTAAATAATATTAAGATTTTGTGCAATAGTAAGCAATAATGAAGTATAGTATGGTAGTACATTGTGCTTGTGTGGTACCATAATTGAGATTATGACTATTTTGCGTGACATACAGACAAACTTGGAGTTAAAAATAGTTCTGTTGTGCTCTGTAACATTTAAAATGACCACAAGGAAATAGTTTATTGGCATGCAAAAGAGCAATTTAGATGCATATTTGTAAGAAAAATACTTGCAGTGTACTTTTAGATGTGATCTGTGATGTCTAAATATGTTGATGACCAATTGCAAAATGAAAAAACTGACTCAATTTGTCTGAATTTCAGAAAAAATGAGATTTTGGAATACAAGTTGAGAAAAAATTGGCAAATTTATTTATTTGATCATGTGATTGATCCATAACATAATTTCATTGTCATTTTTCCTTAATTTTGGTGAGTGTTGCAATAGTTGTAGTTCATGTAAACTTTACTTTTACCACTCGTTACTCAGTAAACAACAATCAATTTATGTAAAACAAAATTTTTCCAATATACATATTGAGTAGATTGTGAACACCAAATTATATTTTAGGTGCATTTATTATTTAATGCCATCGTGGCTGGTAAAAGCAGGGTGTATTTTGCTACTGTTTGATACTAGTATTTGAGTCCCACATCAGAATCAATGCTGAGGGAAAATGAATGTGTCAACACTTTCCTACTGAAAAGTTGTATATAGGAATGAAAATGGCAAAGTACTCTTTGTTTTTTGGATTATTTGTGGTTGTGTCATCCTTTGTCTTTGTAAAATCATTGTAAAAAAAGCCTACTTCACAGGGATGTTGTATGTCATCATGTCTCTCTTGTGAGTTTGACTCTACTTTGTGGTTTGCCCTCTTGACCATGTAGCTCCATCTAACAGGATCAAAACCCTTCCAGAGCTAACACCTCAATGTGACAGAAATCTTTGGTTGGCACAGGTGCAATCACATTTATGGCATCAAGAGGCAATCATTTGAGTACTCTGCACAATTTTCAAACAGTCATACAATGCACCCACTGTCCACCAGAACAGAAATATTTCTGGTTTAAGGAAAGACTGCATGATATGAATGGGATCCTTTTGTTGTCAAATTTGGTTTTAATGCTCTAGAAGAGCCTTGCCAAATGAATATGTTGACAAGAGAGCCAAAGACAAAAATATGAATATAATATTAAGCAAACTAAAAAAATCCTTTTTTGTCAACTTCTGCTGCAACCAAACCAACCAAGACAGCTTACAAAATCATTAAGCATTTCATCCGTCATCCAGACCAATCAAAAGGACAACACCAAAAACAGGTGGGGATGAAACATAATGCAAAAGAGGGAAATGCATTTTTAGGTTGGAAAAGAAAATTGCTGCACATGATGAAGAAATTTTCATAATGGGTAATAAGAATAAAGTGACAATCTTGGCAGTGCATTTGAGAGCCAGCCAATTGAAGCACTGGGTCTGATCACATTAAGTTCAACAGTTCCAGTGGCAATTTGTCTGCTCAAGGGTTTGTCATCAGTAATGAAGCTAGCTACAGCTATTTTGTTTTTGAATTGAAAAGCCCTTTTGGCCAAATCTCGTTTGTGTTGGTTGGTTCTTAAAGGTTTCACACAAATTTCAACACAAATTTCTACTTGTCATTATCTTCAGGAATACTCAAGACAAACAAATTTTCACCTGTAGATAAAGCACATATTTATGGAATAAAGCTGACTATCTTCCAATATCCTAAAGCTACTCTTTCCCATCTATCAAGGATCGTGTTCATAGTACCATACACCATAAGCAAGGATTTCTCCTTTGGGCAGGAGGAACGCCAAGAATTGCAATTGCCAATAAACGGAGGTTTGAGTGAATGAATAGAATCATTATTATCTGCTCAATTTACAGCTAACGTTCCTGAACACAAAATGGATAAACTACATTATAAACTATGGTACACAGTAATGGCAAGTGCCAATCTGCATATTTGAACAAAATGATGGAATAAAATCGAGAAGTTCAAAAATTTGATCAAAGTGCAAACCCTTTGTTCCTTCGACTCTTGGAGTAATTCAGCAATACGACTTGTCATTGTCTGAACAGCAAGCCATGCTCCGGAGCAAACCTTGGTTGTTTCGCCAAAATATGAAGAATACTCGAATCAGTAGATTTTCATTGGACTGACTGCAACATATTTCACTTTTTACATTGATTAATTCACTTTTATTTGGTCGAGGATTCAGGCATCCTCCCTTGCCCATCTTCAATTTCAACCCGTAAAAGTTTCAATTGGGAATTGACTACCACATGCAGCATTCGTATTACACCCATCGATAGCATTTTTGCCTGGAATAGTCCACTCGCCAATATTGAAGGTACCAGATGGAACGTTTCCACTATTTCTATAAGCCCATGAATCCTCATACTCCCAGGGTTCATTACTACCGTCCACACCAGGAACGCCATAAACATCAACCACAACTCCTTGGTAAAATACTTCTATCGCATCATCTCCATTAATACTCGCATAAGAAGTCGTGTGATCAGGAACAAATCCAAAATAATTATTCCATTGGGGGTTTTCTGTTCCAACTCTAATGTATGTACCTGCTGGTTTGAAACCGCCAGGGAATGCAAATTCTTGAACCCCACCTGAACCAGAGTTGACACTTGCAAAACCATATTGAGCCATATTTGGTATGTCTTCGAGCACATAAAGTTCAATCCCTTTCGGCAATCCCCCAATACGTGGGCCATCGATGACACCGGTAAGGATGAGTTTCTTTGAATCTGGTAAAGACGGCACCATACTTGGTACATCACTAGGGAAGCTACTGGGAATACTGCTTGGCAAAGATGAAGGAATCGCACTTGGTTCGGAACTTGGCTGTGAGGAGGGAGCAGAACTTGGCTGAGATGATGGCTCTGAGGACGGCTGGGTCGATGGCATCGCTGATGGTGTTGAAGACGGTTGTGAACTAGGAGTAGTTGATGGCAGCAGTGTTGGCAGGGAAGATGGTGATGACGAAGGTTGCAAACTTGGCGTAATTGACGGTTGCGTTGATGGCCGCAGTTCCGAAGGCTCCGAACTGGGTTGTGATGAAGGAAGCGCACTTGGTTTGAACGAAGGAAACAAAGAAGGATGTGACGTTGATTTTGAGGAATTCAAAGGGAATGACTTTGATGACTTCGATTTTGACGCCTTGGATTTCTTTCCAGATTTTGAAATATTCCACGGATCAAACCAAATCAATCCCCCCCATTGATTTGCGGTGTGGGTCTCTGTTTCGTGCATGCCTTTCCATTCGTCATTATGCTGTGGTGCGTTGCTCACGTAAGTTTCTCCATTTGAAAAAGACCACACAATTGTTGATACCCCACCCGAGTTTTCAATGTCTGTTGGTTGTGGATGGAATGTTTGCATAGGATCATGGGGTGAACTGTGACTATTGTGTATATTTTTTGCCGTCTTCATTTTATGAGCTTTTGCCTTGAAATTTTTCTTCTTTCCAGATTTTGAATGATGCAATGGTTCAATCCATGTTGGGACAGGGACGCCCCATTCATCAACATGATGCACAAAACCATCTTCTCCCTTGCTCTTTCCTTCTTTTGATAAATAATTCCCAGTTTCGGTGTGATGGTAATTTTTCCCATCGTTTGTCCAAAGCCACTGTATTTTTGATCCCGAATCCGATACAGACTTGTGCGTTTGTGACGAAAGTGCTCTCCTAAACAGAGGCTCGTCGTTGGCGAAATTAGGACTAGATGCTCCCCTCAAATTTGATGCGGGATAGAGGCCATTATTTGACTCTTCGTAATTTGTTTCAGTATAGGCAGATGACAATGCCATAGAGTAGAGAAAAACAACAGCGGAATGGAATTTCATGATGAATTAGCTTTCTCCATTTCATTTGTAGAACTGGGGCAGAACTGGGGAGGAAAATATATTTTACAATTGCAGGCAGGTCTTGCAAGGTGCAAGGTGCAAGAGTGCAATACTAGTAAGTGCACGGGTTTAGTTTATTTTGACTACCTTAACTAAACAAGGTAATGGAATCGGCCGGGGTCAGCTGTGAGGATTTAGACAGTCCAGGAGGAGAGGAAGGTGAACGAGTGGGATAACGACTAGGTATTGTACTTATTGTAGTAAGTACTGGTACCTCTCTCGAGCGAGAGGTATCTCTAGAGTAAGAAGTACTCGTATTGTTTTCTATTCCATCCTACCTAAGTAAGTACCATCCATCCTACTTACCTACCTACTTACCTTACATGGAGACACTACAATACTTATTGAGAGAAAGTTGCAATGTATTCCTAAGTATGGTACATACATACTCGTTCTTATCCCCTAATTACCTTAGTGCTACCGTGGTCGCACTTATTTTTTTTTCAGTTGCCGACACGTGGCAGTGTAAATGATGTGTTATTCTATGAATTTAGTCCAAACTACTTGATAGAACTAAGAGAGGACAGTGTCAGCTACATTTGTTGCACTGATCATAACTCCTGTACTTGACTAGAACCTATTCAATTAACGCACTGAACACAAGCATTGATGCTAGTGCAAATGGATTTTAGAATTGCCCATCGCACTTAATTGATTTCGTACAGCAAATTCGATTTTACATATCAAATCTACGTAGTTCTACGATACGTATGTACCCCTATTTACCCCTAAAAAAATAGATCCAATGAAAGATCTCTGGTTCAAATTCCCACCTTCCAACGAGATTGACAATGGCAAAAGAGCTGCCAATGAAAGAACGAATGGCCGGAAAGCCTGATGGCTGTGATGGCGCCTATCAAAAAGGCACCACAAGCAACGAAGCTGCGGCGCCCTCAAGAAAATTGAGCGAAGAAACAACAGCCAAAGATCGGCCAGCCGAAAAACACATTTCAACAAAAAATGATGATCCCATGCCAACATCTTCGATGCTCCAAAAAGCTGATGTCATCTCCGGGGGGGGGACTTCTAAATCGGATGCTTCAAACTCACCATCGTTCCCTCCATCTGCTGCTCAATCAATTTTTCCGTCAACAAAAAGGCAAAGCCCGATGCCGACACCACCGGCCAAGAAAGGAAAAACTGAAACACCACCAAAAAGTACTGCTTCATCTCCAAAAAATACACCACCTCCTCCAAGGAACATTATGGCACACGACGATGATTCGACAGCACTTTCTGCCGTTACGGGTTTCTCTCCTTCTCCTCAACCTAAAACTCTCTCGAAAGATGGCGCAACAGTTGGTACGGCAACGACTTTTGGCTCCATCCCAACCTTGCTCAATCGTCATTCAGTCTGCTCCTCACATTCTTCACTGCCATTGGTTGCAAAAAATATTTTGGATTTACCGTCTCACATTCCTAATATGCAGAGAATTGGTGTCAACGACGAACATGCATCTCGATTTTCTGGTGCCGGCGAGGAGGATTCGACGAAGGAAGGTGAGGCATGGGAAAAGGAAAACAAAAAAATTCTTGCAACATGCCTCGATGCAAAAGAAGGGGAAGAGGACTTGGAGGACAGACAAGAAGTAGAGGAACTTTGGGAACTCTTGGAGGATGATTATGATCGGATGCGGCTAGAAAGTAATTCACCATAGAGTAGTCAAGTTGAAACAGTAACCGTGTGGTACAAAGAGATAACCGCAGCAAAGCTGAAAGACATTGCAAAAAAGAAGAACCCAACCATGCCTACCAGTGGCTCAAAGCGAGTACTCTTCGACCGCTTACTGAATCAACCTTTCACTACCAAAATTGACGCGGACACATTTAGCTACGAGAGGCAGAGGCCAAAGTTTGATTCAGTCCCGAAGTGGATTGTTCTTAACGGAGCAACGGCTAATCTACCACCTAATGTTGAGGAGCACGGTGCCACAGCTGTTTTCTTTTCTCCAACCAATAAAGAAGGAGTTAAGATGGCAGAACAAAAAGAATTTCTCTGCGGGGAGGGAGAGAGAGTGGAGCGACCTGAATTCGAACGAAAGCCGGATCCTAAACCAGATAAAGATCCAAAGACGCCGCTGAAAAATAATACAACCAAAAAGCCTCTGAGTGAAAAAGGGGGCCCTTCTGAATTCGCGAAGGAAAAAAATGGTGATTTCCATACAGCAGAACCAATTGATTACTTCAACTTGTTCATATCACCAGAGTTTCGTCGACAATGCTTCACCGATTGCACCAATGCGCGAGCTAATGCAGAGTTTGCTGGCCATCGAATCTACAAGGACTACCAGCCATTCTCAGACGACGAAATGGACGCTTTCATTGGCTTGATCCTACTGAATGGGCTGTCTCCAAAACCACGGATGGAATACTGGTTTCAAAATGAGCACCAATCTTGGATATTTGGAAACAACCACGTTCGGTCTCGCTTTTCTTCGCAACCTCACAAAATACCAGGACACCATCGGTGGCGTCATTTCCGTCGCTTTTTCTGCTGTTACGATAGTAGGTATGATCCAGCCAGCAAAACAAAGGAAGATGTTTTTTGGAAAGTGAGGAGCTTATTAACTGAGCTGGAACAGAACTCTCGGAAATGCTGGGTGACCGGCAAGTGGGTCGCAATTGACGAGCAAACCATTGGCTTCAAAGGGAAGCATGGAAGCAAGTTGAGGATCACGTTCAAAGCGGAAGGTGACGGATTCATGTGCGACGCTGTGTGCAAGGACGGCTACACTTTTAGCTTTTACTTTCGTCACGGGGACCCGCCGGATGTCGGGCACCATGAGCTTAACCTCTCTCCCACTGCCCGGCGAGTCATATGGCTAGTGAAAAGGCTCTCAAACAACTGGACCCGTGTTGAGATGGATAATCTCTTCAACTCAAAAAAACTCTTTACTGCTGGGTTTGCGGAGAAAACATTGATGGAGGGTGTCGCTCGAACAAACCATCGAGGATTGTGCTCCAAAATAGTCCAGAAGGAGGAGAAGGATCCGAAGAAAGCGATGGAGCTACGTGGTCTGACAAAGGTAGCTATCTTGAGAGATTACCCCTGCTGTCCTGACCTTCTGTCTGTATCTTGTTACGACACAAAACCTGTTCACATGCTAAGTACCGTCGCAGAGACAATCAATTGGAACACGATCCCGAAGAAGGTATGGGATGCTGTTGCGAGAAAGATGACGGATATATTTGTCCTACGGCTAAGTATGATCGACAATTACAATCACAAAATGGGTGACGTCGATGTAGCTGATCAGCTTCGTTTTTTTTACAGGCCGGATCATTGGATGAGGAATAGGAAATGGTGGTGGGCTCTGTTTCTTTGGGCGCTAGGTGTCGCATCGGTTAATGCATACAAAGTGTACACAAGAATGTATGAGGAGGAGGCAAAAAGAAGTGAAGGTGAGATTGATCCTCCGCTGACTCACGAAGAATTCATTGCTCGACTGGCGAGAGATTTGCTCTGGCCGTCAAAGAATTTTCCATCGCAGGCGTCCAATGCCGCAATGTCATCCTCGAGCAGTTTGTCGTCGCGCTCGACGGTTTCACTTCCGACAAGTGTATCGTCATTGGTAGCCTCAAAAATGAAACCTTCAAAATCTTCTGCCGCTTCCGAATCTGCAACAACTCCAACGACCGAAAAGGAATCGTTTGACCTATCAACACTTGAAGGTCAAACACGTTACCTGACTAAGATTTCAGCTGAACGGGTTCGATCTTGGAGTCAAATTAAAGATAAGTTTCCTTTTCGATTGGACGGATCGTTTCATCCTGGAATCCCAGCAAAAAGGGATGGCTACTGCCAGTTATGTCACATGAAACTGCAGCTGTCGCGGAAGGAAAAGGAGAAGGGGAGGGATGGAAAGGCAGGCCGACCAAAAAAAAGTGACACTGTTGACCACAAAAAGTATGAAGGCGTGCAGAGATGCTTAAAGTGCAACATCCACCTTTGTCAAAATTGTTTCAACGAATTTCATGGTTTTGATCTCTCTAATTACGAACGAATTTTTTTAAAATAGTTATCATTAATTGATTGCAAAACTTGTCATCTGTTAACTACGGAATCGATTTAGTAATCCTGATACTAACAAACTACTCATAAATTAAGTTGTCAACTAAGACTAAACAAAAGTTAAAACAAAATATTAATCTCAATTGAATTACTGTTGCAATTTATTCTCTTCCTCTGAAACAATTTTCTTCATCAAGGGTCTCAACTTTTTGTTCTGATGAGAGTATTGCCTTACTAAATAGAAGTGCTAGGTGTTGTTGGTCAATAACATAGTAAAATCATTTTAGACATTAGAATAATTTGATAAATGTTGAACATTAGCTGCAACAACCCACACTCAGCCAAGAGCAGCCTGTAATTGGAATGCTTTATCTAGTGAGGGTTCCATAAGGTATGAGCAAGAAAGATAGTAACATTATACCTCTAATCTTCAATGTATTTTCTACATTTTTTAAGTGCCACCCAGGTGGCACTTACCAGGGGCTAGTAAGAGATATTATTTATTATTATTATCGTCTCTCTAATTTAAAGGTCTCCAGAGGACCATACTACTTAACAAACCAAACAGTTTGGAAGACCGGGTGACCAGTCACATCATTCTGAATGACAAATGAGCAATACGGCCACGCCAGTCTGGAGCCTACCAGGAACGAAGCAACGTCACAAAGTGGCGTCATCATCTAACCCTCTTGCTGCTCGACGTCACATAGAAGGTTGTCCGAAATGGTTAAAATTCCATGACAGTCCCGAACCCCGAACATCATCTTGTGTGTTTTTTCAACCTTTTTCGACGATGAAATCATCTAAACCATGGCGTCGACGCTACCGGAAATTGAAAGGCTAACTACTAATTTCTAGCTCAGCGGGGGAGAAGCCCACTAACAATGGAGCTAGCACACAACTAGCCGTCAGCCAACAAAGACTCGGTTGCGAAGAAACTACAGAAAAGATGAGGATTAGGGTAAGAGGATGGAAAAATGCACAAAATGCATCGTAAAGACGCGATCGTCACCAAAATCTCAGCCAAAACCGCAACAATCAACTAGCAGCCGCGTCCACAGGTAGGGATACACCTGGCTAGAGGAAGTGAGATCCATTTAGTCAGTCGACGGCAGATGGGTTGTGATGGCTGCACCCATCTTAGCCATTACGTTGCCAGCGGGCACCACGAGGAGGCGAATCTCATTGCCCGCCACTCCATGATTGTATCTCATGTGTCCTTCCTAAAATCCTACCTGCCCCCTACTTAAATATTTTAATAAGCTTTTTACTTTTCTACAGAGGAGCCTTTCTCTGGGCATAACAAAAATAAGATTGGTATTGTACGTCATTGGATTAAAAAAAATAATCACTAAATAATGAGCATTTTAAGGTTCAATTTTTTAAAAAAGGCCTTGAACATCTAGCAGTTGTGTGGCAGCAGTATACCTTATCTCTAGCAGTTCTTCTTGCGGACATCATAATAAATTTATGTACTATGTAGAAAATGTTTTGCACTAAAACCCATTTTTGGGTATATTTGGCTATCAAATTTTGTGTTGGATGTACATTGAATTGTCACCATTAGTAACAAAATGATTTTACGGACAATTTTTCTAGGTAAAGTTAGATATTTTAAAAATTGTCAAAAAAATGCTAAAGTGGTAACACCAGGCTTTCTCCTGATGGTTATTTTGTTACTGGTATGGAATATACCAGATTTTCATAAGGGACACCCCTTCTGATTGCATGTTTGTCTATGCTGGTGGCATGCTGGCTGTCCGCTGGCCAGAGATGTTAGAGCCAGCTAGAGCTGTTAGTATTGTTGGGCCAGGGGGTGAACCTGAAATTTCTACGAAAACCAGCACAGACTATTTGGATTCTTTAGGCTTTATTTTCCAACAAAACATGTCAAATCTATGCTTCGACCCTAAAGATCAAATCAATATCTATGATTGACATCTAAAATTGAGTTTCAAATCCTTAAAATGTACCAAAAACTACCTTTTGTTCTGAAATGACCTATTATTTGAGAAAAAAAATCTAAATTTGCCATAATAACCTAATAGTTTTTTTAGCTTTTTCTTGATAGACCTCCATCTCCAGGACTAGTCAATGCCCAAAATTTTCCAGTTTTCATCCCCAAATGAGAATTGAAGTTTGAAACAACTCTGGTAGTACTGTGAGTACTGAAAGGGTAACTGACATGTTGGCGTCCAAAAAAGTTTAACCTCAGTTAATTTAAAAAATATGTTGGTGGTTGACATCATGCATAACTCATGCAAAAAATACTAGATTCTTTTATCACATAACTGTTCACAGTTTGAAAAAACTTTTTTAATTTCAAATCTCAAATTAAACCTCTTGCAACCCTTCCAGAGGAATTTATAACCTGCACTTGTGTAGGATTTGTACTAGGTCCTAAGTAGGGTGAACTTCCACCAAAAAAGGCCACATTTTTCAATTTCAATTCATTTGATACCAGAAAACCATCCCCAGATACCTATCTCTGTGACATTGCCCTAGCAAGTTCTGTCCTCCATTCATGACAGAAATCTCATTCATTATGGGTTGATGTGCAACATGCCTGGTTCCAATGGATCCAGCTAATGTTGCAGCAGCGGGAAGATGAAAGCTTAGTTCAACACAGCAACCCTAACAACAATGGAGGGTTGGACATCATCCATCAAAAAGAGGCTATCATGGTTTTGACATCATATTCTGAGAATGATCTATTCAGTGCTTCCAAAATGGGGTGTCATATCATTGCCGTTGATATTCAATTTCCAATTGGATACACCAAAACTATCCCTATCACCAAATAGGGAATACTAGTTGAAAGCAAATTGTTAGCTATGACCAAAATCTATAAGCATTCATGGTAATTGCCCATCTAGACACCACTCAAGATGATATTGCTGCATCTATCTTCAACAAAAATTAAAATCTCTACTGACAGCAGACAGTGTCAATGAGAATGAAAGAACTCAAAATAATAAAGAAAAAGCATCAGTAGAAGCCTATCAGGCACTTGATCAAATGAATCAGTTCAAGGAATCTATTTTGGAATCAACCACCACCTGTTATAGTGGTGTTTCAGGTACCTTGGTATCAATTAATTGACTCATATGATAATAAGATGGAATTAATTTTATGAAAATACACAAAAGCATGGGCACTGAATGTATTTTGAGTTAGTAGGCACAATCAGCATGCAAATAATGGTGATAATTTGAGTGCATTCTATGCCATTGAAATGGGACATCCTGAATTGCCTCCAGGCACCTACACAGCAGCATTAAACATCCACACATGTGGATCACTTGTGACTAAAATACTGGAGCAAGCAAAACTTTGTTTTGTATCTTCTTTGATTTGATATGTACCAACATCAAAAGAAATGATTTAAATGATCATCAAAATTTTATGCCGAACAGTTTGGCTGACCATTTGACTCCCCGTGCAGCATAAAACCTATATGGTTGTCCAGGACCACATGGATTTGCCATCATCACTAGACCCCTATATCAATCAGAGTACTTGTCCACTGAATAAAAAATGTGAAATTATCAAAAAATAAACTAAGATCAAAGGCTGACTAGGCTCTTGAAGCTTTAAAGCAAGAAAATTACTGAGTTGCTGTCCAAACCAACCATAATGGGGACTTTTTGCCAATTGTGGCTACAGGTGGACATAATGTTTTAGCTGCTGTTCTTTTTTGGCATGTTTTGTTCTATGTAAGAAGTTGATGTCAAAACATTTGCAGAGTTTTGTGCAACTCCTGCAACAATTATTTTGGATGCACTAGTTGAATCCATATTATTTGCTGAGACTCATGCAGCCATAAAGTTATAATGATTGGCATTCATGGCATTCACTAGAACTTGTACTGCAACAAGTTGCGGCCATAGAATTTGCTGTAATTACAACAGCTGTTGCAACATCTACAACTGCTGTGACTGCTTCTGAAGAGAATCCTGCTAAACAAGTTGCATTGGCTGCAAGCAATTCATAGAATGCAATGGAGACTCATGTTACATGAGTTGCATTGACAGCACCCAATGCAACCAGTGAAACCACAGTAGCAGTGACTCAAGCTACATGGTTATCAAATTGATTGAAACTACTGTAGAATGTGCAAAGGATACAACAGTTGCATTGATTGCAGCCATGAAAATAGTACAAACCAATTTAATAGTTACAACCAATGCAGCTATCAAGTACATTGAAGCAATTGCAGCTATTGCTTTGGCTTCAACTGTTGGAACTGCTAGTTCAATGGTTGAAACTGCTGCAATTGCTGTGTTCATTGCAGCTAGTACAATGGCTGCAAACAATTGCAGCCAGATACACGTACAAGTAAATCAACTAAGAACTGAATTCAATAATAGAAAATGACAATTGTATTTGAATGTAATTATTTTATGTAGTGGATGAAATGCTAAAGTGATCAGGCAAACAAAAGAAAAAGTATTCATAAAAACATAAAATCAACTCATGGGCTAGTGACGTTTGCCATATACTTAAAACAGTTTTTGCTGTCTGAAGGGCTTGAATCATTCACCAACATCACAAGGTGATTTCCTCTGCCAGGTGCATACTATTGGATTTTCCCATGATGATCTTTTTCTTCCTTTTCAAGCATTCCCATCTTTGAATTTACTTTGTTTGTAGTTCTTTTGCGGGGACAATCAACCATATCTTCTTCACAACTGGGAGTTGCAAACTTAATTGATTTGATTTGTCAAGCCTGATTCATGGTAAATTGAGAATCCATTGGATTAAGAGATTGATTGTTTTTATAGAAATTGCTTGGCAGATTTTTGCTGTTAATGAAGTTAGTTGACAGAGGAATGTTATTAGTTTAAGTTTTAGTATCTACTAATACTTCATGAAAGATTCCTTGTTTTGTTGCTTTTTACTGCCCTATTGTTCTGCCCTTGCTTGGTTGATAGTCATGGTACTGTTATTGAGTTTTACAAGATTTTTTTTGGTACAGTCATTTTTAGCTGACAGTGCATGTTAGTATTACCAGCAATAGATGGTTTGTTTGCAAGATCAATTGCCATGTTTTTTATATGTATTTTTGCATCCTCAGTTAATCTGTCATTGAATTGCTTTTTTCTAACAAAACATTTGAGTCTATGGAATTGTTGATCCACAAATCACATGCAGACATCTCAACTTTCCCACCTTTTTTGATTTTTGATTCTGCTGCACCAAATGCTTCATGCTTCACAGTAACCTCCATTAAGATGTCACAATGATGCTCCTGTAAGAAAGTTACTTGACAGGTACAGTTTCAGACATCCCACAACAAAAGTAGTTGCCATTTCTGTCTATCACCTTCAATTCCGGGCTGAGACTCACATGCATGCAGTCCACACATGAGAATCACCCTATGCCATCCAGTCTCATCAAGCAGTTCTGTTTGAAACAAAAGCATCCAAAATTATCACTGCAAGCTTTAAAAATCCCTCACTTTTTCTTCTCCTTCTTCTTTGTATTCTGCTACCTTCACATCGTGTTCCTCTTGTGTTTGTTTGCTTGCTGTATTTATTTCCTCTTTTGACTCAATAGCCATTGTTGAATAATGCATGCATGCTGGGCAGTATTAAGTGTCACTTCTGATTGGAGAAAAATGAATAATATCTTGCTGTCTTTGGCATCTCTCTTGTTTGTTGAGTGAGAGAAGATGACTTTTCAGCCTTGCAATTATGCTCAGCGTGATACTTTGTTTGGCAAGGAGCATAGGTTTTTTCAGTGACAGATAATTTTTGGGACAGCACCTTTGCCATGAGAAGGGCATTTATCATTCAGTCTGCTCTCTTTCTCCAAATCAAAAAGTCTGAGAATTAGACTTAAATTTTATGCCATATATGGAATGCCCAAACTCTTATCCTGCTTGTTTTTGGAGTTTCTGGTGTGTTTAATGTTTGATAAAAAGGAGTTTGCCAAGTTTAACCTCTTGCCTTTTTTGAAAGAGAATACTGATTTTTTGCCAACACAATACTGAGTAGTAAGGCTCCTTTTTGTTGAGGTTTGGAATGTATTTTTTCTGGAGTTGAAAATTATGTAGGCTTCTTTGTTGTCAAGAGGAGGCATTATGATCAGCATTTTGGCCGAAAAATCTATGATGGTTTGGATTTTGGACGAAGCAGCACAGACATCAGAGACAGTGAGAGCTGGTGAAGGGGAAGTTCCATTGCCAATGGTGATGGCTTTGGTTGGATGTTATTTTTCAATTGCTTGGAATAAATAATGATGCTTATTGTAATTGTTCAAAGCCTAGTTGCCAGCATGGCATAACAGTGTCTTGGCTTGTTGCCTGCTATGGCTTTGTTGTTGGCTTGGCTTGGAAGGAGGATGGACAGACAGCAAAAGAAGTCTACAGAAACCCTCCATATGACCTAGTACAATTCCTTCACAAGTGAGGGTAAAAACTGGTCAAAAAACACTGCAAAAGAGTTCTGAGGGGTTTGTGTTGGAGATTTGATGTTCAAAAAAATTAAATTGCTACCAGTTTTGTAGTATGTTAAAACAATTTGGACCCCCGTAGTCCTATCCAGAATAATAAAGCAGTTTGACAATAAATTCAGCTATTATACCCTAATTTTTTGTCATGAGATGTAGCCAATGAGTACTTAGCAATGTCCAAGAAATCCTCACACAAGTTAATTAGAGTATTATTTTGGAGGCACTAGGTGCACCGTTGTGAAATCCAGAAAGTTTTTACAGTATCATACTGTATGAGTTAAAATTATAAGAAATAAGGTACTTTGATGGACAATTTTTCAACTGACACGTCATGTACTGAATTTACATACTGTGTCAAACGAATTGTACTACAATAATCGTACAATATTGTACGTATGGTATTGCAGTAGAATATTGTACCATACTAAAAGAAAAAAAATAAGACTTCCGCAAGTATGTAGGAGTAAGTGTTTTTAATAAATGAGCACAACTGGTACTTAGGAATTAATATAGTCTGTCGTAACAAAAGATCCACCCAGGAACATCCCAGAGTCATGGTTTTTCTCCTTTATTTTCATACATCATACCTTACAACATGATGTAGTACATGACAATAAGGAGTAAGCGTGATGAAAAACGAAACGTGACGAAATAAAGTTCATGTCTGGCGATAAAGCAACTTTTTAGAATACATAAAAAAGTCACAGGCATCTAATTTACAAAAATTCGATCTCATATTTGTCCATGGTGGATTTTCATGTTTTTTTCTGATTTTTGTGGGATTTCATGAGTTAATATGATTTTTCAAGGGTTTTCAGGGAATTTTGTGTGTTTCTGTACAAAAAAAATGAAATCTAAAAAAACTCCTGAAAACTCGTGAAAACCCATGAAAATCCATGAAAACTCACACAAAAAATAGAAAATATCATGAAACAGCAATAATTGTGTTGGAAAATTGCATATCAATCAGCCATGACAGTAAGTAAGGGGATTACTTACTTAAGTATCTACCTCTTGGTGAATTTGTGGTCCTCTGTTGTTTTGTCATGATGAAAAAATCATCCAAGATACAGCAGAAATATCATTCAATAACAACTGGTATTATGTTTATCCCATGCTTCTGTTGTCATTGAAGGGTCTCCTCAATCAACATCATCTCCCTGACAATGCAAGCATGGGAGACACATTTTTAAATGTTCATGAGACCACAGTGTGAGCATCATTTTGCTTGTCATTGCCATGTATTTCATGTAATGAAATTGACAATAGTGAAACATATAAGTTATCCATATTAAATCATCATAGTAGTGTACCATTTCATGAATGAAAAATTCTATGGCACATCAATGATGTCACTATCTTTTAAACTCTTATTTCCTCTGACAATGTTTTTTTGCCACGGCAGAGACAGCTGTGGCCAGTTTCAGTTTTGGGGAAGATGACAAGATGATATGAACATTACATTTTGGTGATATTACATTATTTTTGACCCCATGATTTGATGAAATCTGAGTTTTGTTATTTCATTATTTTCAGGAATTTTCATGAGGTTTTGCAGTGAAATGGCACTAATACAGTTTAAGACCACTCAATCAAGAAAGTGTTTGGCTGACAGCCACCATAAACTGTTTTGATGACATCATCTTATGATGTGTCTAGTAAAATGTTGATCAAGTTTGATGTAGAAATCAAAATACTGACCAAACTTGAAGTCTCAAAAATTGTAAAATTTATTTATCTTTGTGATGCCTCTGACCATAATCAAAAAAGCCTCATTGGGGAAGTTCTTTGTGACCCAACTCAACAACCACCAAATGGACAACATCAAAAACTGATTTTGCACCATGCCCCTAGTTTTGCAAGCTTTCATGAGCTTTCATGTTATTTTTCAATTATTTGTGCACAAAAACCCTTGAAAATACACACACACAAAATGTGAACACTATTATTTGTGTTCATTAATTTTATTTTAAAATTTTAAAATAATGGCAAACTTTTAATTATTTACTTCGTCAGATATTTTTTCTTTTTTCATTCCCCCCTATTACTTTTCACGTCACAATGAAGTCAATAAATAGCTCAATTTGATGATTTGTTACGTTAAATACGTGACTCTGGGATGTTCCAGCTTGCCCAACTTTTCTTTGCCAAAGCAAGATCTCAGCAGATCTCAGCTATCTAGAGAGGAGTAAGGTATGTATTGTACCATACTTACACCACTACATACTCGTACTACTTACTACGAGTACTAACTATGGTACTAGCAAACAACATACGAGTAGGTATTATGGTAAGTACAATATGAGTATGTAACAAACAAGATAGAAGACGGACAGCGAGACCCATTTCAGCCCTATTTCCAATTTTCAATTTTCGATTTTCGATTTTCGATTTTCAATTTTCCTATCTCGTAAACCATGGCCTTCGCACCCATCCCCACGGACGAAACCCCCAGGAACCAAGCCTTCCTCTCCCCCAACGATGAGGAAGACAACTTCGCCGCTCTCGATTCCATGATGCCCCGCTCATTCAACAACCATCCCTACTCGCAACACAACCAGCATCAACAGCACCAACAGTATGGGCAGCAACAGGGGCAGGGGCAGCCACCTTCCAATGCCCTCGTGACTCATGCGGTGTACGGCCAGGGACAAGGTCAAATCGTGCCTCATTCGGCGTACAACACTCAATCCAGCTATGAGTTTCATTCCTCCACTGGTGTGGGTATGGGCGGCACAGGTGGAGGCGCAGGCGAAACTGTCGCGTCTAACATTGGATCAGTGAGCAATGGAAGAGACGGTGGATTTTCAGGCGTATCCGAATCGTTATTTGATCGAATTCGAGCACGGACGGAACAACAAAAGCAGGGTCAGGGTCAAACGCCCCTCACCTCTCAGCCGCAGCAGTCGCAAATGTCACAACAGCAGAATCCATCCGAGCCCACTATGGAATTAGAAAAAGATACTTCTGCTTCTTCTGCTTCTTCTGCAGCCAATGTCCGAAGCAACACCAACGAAACAACCTATTCCTTCTCTGGCCCATCGGACTTTTCCCAATCCAACCCCACCAGTACCATTCCCACTGCCTCCACTGCTCCTCGTCCACCCACCTACGGTCCAAGTAGAACCGACGGCGCCTACTCATCCGCGGACAATGCACACAATGCACCCGCTTCCATCCAGGAAAAGGCAGTGGAAGCCCTCGGTAAAACGTCCGAAACGGTCCTGTCTCTTTGGAACAAGGCTTCGACGGGTGCGCAGAATTTGGTGGCATCGGCGGGTGTAGGAGGTGGTGGGATGGGTGGAGCACGGGGAGAAGGGGGAAGGGGGGGATACAGTAATAACTTTTTGTTGAGGGATGGTCACGACGAGGAAGATGGAGCCGTGGCGGGAAGTGCCACTGCGACAATGGGTGGGATGGGTGGTATGGGTTCGGCGGGGCCTGCGGGTTCATCGGGAACAGCGGGAACGGCCACCGGAGGAGGAGGTGGAGAATCCATGACATCGGCGGCATCAATGGCATCGGCGGCATCGGCAGCCACGGGTCAAGCGTACAGCATGGCATCGTATGCCAAAACGTTTTGTGAAGATTTGATTGGGTTTTTGAAGGATTTGCCCATGTGGGGGAAGGGGATTGTGGGTATTTTGTTGCTTTGGTTGTTTTTTGCTCTCAAGTGATGAGGTTGAAAATAAAAATTATTAGCCTGTTGGGTAAGTTCCCTTGTGGAAGGCCGTGAGTGGTGTGGGGGAAGCATTGGAGACGCTTTGTGTAAGAAGATCAGTGCTTTTTAGCTGGATGTTTTAAGGATTTGCTGTTCAAGAATTAAACGGTCGGCTGATTCATTTTGATTTTGTTTTAAAATAGGTAAATAGGAAGAGCGAAAGAAGTACCCGATGCATCAGTATCTGTCAGTAGTAATTGTGGCCAATATGATCTATGGTCGTGAATTGAGACAAATCTAATCACATCCACCCGCTGGAGACGACTGCAGGTGCAATTGTTTTGATTTTGTGGCCAGGCCGAAATGTTGCTATGCCAATGTTTGTTTCAATTCAGGCAGGTTTCCAAATTTCCTTCGTTTTGTACTTGAGGAAAACGCGAAGTTAGACCAGGCTGCAAGGCGCCATCCCAACGTCGTCACGCAATTAAAATGCATTGCAAGGCTCTTTTGTCATTGTCGCATGGCATGTAGGTATGGCATGCCAAATCAATTACCTTACGTGTAAACATGAACGATGAGACTCCTTGATAATATCGTTGCTTCCCGTGGAAAAAGAATCCCTAGATTGGTGCATTCACACAGAAACTGTTCTTTATTGATCTTGCGACCACTTCATCTTTCTTTCTTCAATGTGACTAATGAAGATGAACGATCTAGAACACTTTTCCAATGGGACTGCCACGTACGGCATACAACGTACACAATGTGATTGCTACAATAGCAATGATAGTAAGGCTTTAAACTTACATCTGCATGGTATTGTACGAAACAATGCATAATTATTTATCACGGTAGGACTGATAGTCAGCTATTTATTCCAGTCTCAATTTAAATGAATCAAAAATAATGGCAAATGCACCCACCATACCCACGTGAGAAAATGATGAATGCAATTGTTTGGTCCGGGATTCTTGTTGTCATCAATCCCAAAAGGAATGAAATGCTAATGTACTGTCGAAAAAGTTCATTGAATGTTATCTTACCAATCTTATGGTTAACACTCGTGAAAATGCAACGTGAGATTGAATCTATTTGTGGGTACAGTAGCACTGCTGTTGCAGGGCTGCAATATGATCTGCGACCTAGATAGGTGGAGCAAAGTCCTCATAAAAAAAGCAAATCCTTAAAACTAAACAATACCGTACGCCAGTCCCATCTACAAAGCTTATCAGAGATTACCAAAATTCGAAGCGAAAATGAAAAGGTTTGTCCTTGTGCTGCTTGGACTGTCTGGACTCCTTCTCGAGGAGGCCGCTGCTGTAGGGCTGAGGAACATGAAAGGAAGCGAAGGTGCCCTCGAGGTGGACGGCAACGATGAAAGGGAGCTTTTGGCAAGGAAATGGAAGAAAGCAGGGAAAAAGAAGGCCAGAAATGGAGGTGGTGGTAATGGACAAAAGCATAAAGTGCAAAAGAAACACAAGGGCGGAAGGAATGGAGGCGGGCAAAATCAGAATCAAAATCAGAATCAACACCAACACCAACATCAACACCAACACCAGCATCAACACCAAAACCAGGGAAACTAGACCTGACTTGTTTTTTTGGAGTGGGTGGTTAATGTGATGTCGGTCCATTTACATGAGTAAGAGTCGATTTTAGAATCATGGTTTAGGTCAGGTGAACGGGACATCCATAGTTGAGACGAGGTAAGTCTACAAGTATGTTCAAGCATTAAATTGATCATTCGTGAGGAGTAATTGAAACAAAACATGTTGGAACAAATTCGCGGAAATTCAAAGGGTTCGACAAAAAGAAAAATAAAAAATGCATCGAAATAACAAAGAGCCTACCCGAGTGAACATTACAGGCTATTTTCCAATGTACTAAGTCGCCCAAGAGTCTAGGACGCAAGTTGTCAGTCCCTTGTGCTCGAAGAACTTGTTTTCGTAGAGGCGCAAGGATTTCAATAGGAGTTTTCGTGCTCAAGTGACTGCACAATCGGCGAGGCAAAATCGCATCAACGTGTAGGTAAAATGGCGGCGGCACTCTTGTGCGAATGTCAATCTAGCAGAGATAAACAGGAGTATCAAAATCGAACACACCACTTCCCCGTTCCCATAGTTCATCAGGACTGAAGAAAAAATGCTCGTGACACGAACAGATGAGATAACAAGCGTGAGATATGGCAAAAGTCGAACTTGCGTTGATGGTAGAAGCAAGAGAAAAAGTACAATAGTTTGGTCTCCAACATTACAATCTTAACCATGCTAATTCAAATTGATTACTTTTTATCTTTTTCCGCTTTTCCATTGTTGCTACTGCTTTTTTCAGGCACTTATTTGGAGTTCTTTTTTTATATTCAATCCCATATATTTCAATTGGTATCATTGTCTACCGCACCCTTGGTTGTACATGTTTGAACATGGTTGGTTCACAAAAAAGATCAATGCTACCACAAAAAGTCGAAGCAGAATCAAAATCAAATTTCTTCGCCGGTTAATGCAAGAGCTGAATTATTGTTGAAAGTATGCGTGTATTTTTGTTGCTGACATTGTCAGGGATCCTTGTTAGAGAGGTTGATGCTGTTGGATTGAGGAACATGAAAGGGAGAGAACTGGTAGCATCTGCGTTGAACGGAGAAAATGAAAGGTGGCTAGCAGTGAAGAAAGCTGCGAAGAAGAAAGCTGCGAAGAAGGCAGCGAAAAATGCAAGAGGTTTTAACGGGAAGCTGCACAAGCCTCAACAGCAAAAGAATCACCAGGGAGGAAACTGAGCACAAGTAGAAAATATTGTCGAAGAGGTGGGACTACTTCGACAAGAGGAAAATGGACAAGTATTGCGAGGCAGATGATTCCAAATCAATTTGGCGGTTCTACGTAAACCTACGAAATACATGCTTTCGGTGGAGCGAGGGTTCAATTCTCAACAAGGAAGTAAGCGGGGCCAAGTACTGACAACTCTTTTTCTAGATCAAAAGTTGTAGCTCTAGTGGCGTTACCTTGCATCTTCAGTTGGATACAGTTTTTAGATCTCGTGCCATTTATTATCATCAAGGAGGATAATTTTCCATTGGAGTTCAGACAAGAATTAAATTAGAGGAAGCACCTGAAAAACTACACTAGCGTCAAAAGTATCATTTATTTGTATGCCAAAAGATGCCAAATATGTAACAAGAGGCGAACAACCATTGCATACAATTAGTCAAATGTCAGAAAAATGCATCTGTAGCAGTTAACCTTCTATCTGCAATTATAGCACATGCATAATTACTTTTAGAAAGGGCATGTGTAAATGCTTTTTATCTATTCACAAGGTGATTTTTCCAAGTAAAATGTGAATATTGACATAGAAATTGGAATAGCCATGCACTCTTAACCAAAAGCATGGTATTGTATAACCTCTCTTCTTGATTTGAATCAGTGTATTTTGCTATTTCTTCAGCGAAACCTGTTGAATTTTGTGTCAGTCAACGATTATCTAAATCCGAAATGACTCTTACTCACTAGAAATAATGCAATGTATTGAAATCTTTTACTCATCTTTGCCACGTTGGGCTGCTTCTTTTAATTCGATCCACCTTGAAAAATATTCAGTGCTTCTCATATTTTGATGCCACATCAAGGCCCCAACAATGTCTGAGTTTCGCCGGATTTCAAGATTTTCCATGGCATCAAGCAAAGCAAACTCGATCTTTGGAAGATTGCATTTGGCATTGAACAATTTGTTCAGTATAATATTTCCATTAGATTGTGACGCTAGCCAAGCATTTTTGTCGTTGTATAAGTTTACTGCAGCACCAACAAACTCAGAATCGTGCGTTGTAACAATCCCTCCCCAATCGCCGCTTTGACCAGCACCATTATCCATTCCTTCGGCGCCCACAGGTGTTGTTACAACAGGGCATCCACATCTCCACGAGTCGACAATTTTTCCTTTGATTCCAGCCCCAAATCTCAAAGGAGCCAGCATAACTCTACACTCCATCAACGCTTTATCAAGGTCATTGACATGTCCGTGAACAAGGAAACCTGATGCTTCATCGTGCATTGAGAGTATTTCAGGAGTTGGGTAAGCACCATAAACGTGAATACAGGAATCAGGCAACAGAGCACGTATTTGAGGCCACAAATGATATCGAAGAATTCGGACAGAATCCACATTTGGTGGATGCTTGAAACCTCCAACTGTAACAAAGTCGGTCCTCTCACTGAAAGTCGGGAGTGAATTTTCTCTGTCGTCTACATTGCAGAAGAATGAGGCAGGAACTAGCTTTCCTTTTGGGATTTTCCACGAATATTCTAGTAAATCCATTTCAGATGATGAGCAGACTAATACAAGATCAGATCTGTGCACCGATGCCAGTTCGCGAAGAAAAATATCTTGTGCCTTACACCGCTTCTTGATGAGTTTTTCAGTATTCGCTCTACAATGCAGCGTGGATTTCTTCTCTAAATCTGATGCCGGATCAAAGTTCATGACTTGATCCATGAGTTTTGCAGTCATCCGAGATTCGTCAATTTTTCCGCCGTTATCTTTTGATGCCTCCAACTGGCTCTCGTCCATTTCTTCCACTAAGCACTGCCTCCCGATACGCAAGGAATGAACATCTTGCATATCTAATACTCGAATCGCATCAGGGCATTGTTCACGTATCTGAAATGAGAAAGCCTCTTCGGCATAAAACCTATCAAAAACCACAGCTTGAATGGGTCCATGCTCACTTTCAATCTTTTGAACAAGATCTTTCATTTCTGATTCTCGATTGGGCTTCACTTGATGCCAGTGCACACCATCGAAAACACCATCATATCGATGGTGCGATGATTGTGGAATTTTCGCACCGCATCCAAAATGTACTGAGTTGAATAACGACGACGCCTTTTGTTGCGTTTGTGGGGAAGAAAAATGGTGTAGAAGTGCCATTGTTCGAGTACCGGCAGCAGTGGCGTTTGGCTCAGGCCACGAGGTGGGGGATAAGAATAAGATTGGTCCATGATCACTGCGCCCATGTTGTGAGAGTCCTTGATTTCGCTGCCAGCCGTCACCGCTGCTACCGCTGCCGCTGCTGTTGTAGCCTTTGCCAATGACGCGGCCGTCAAAGTTTCCTTTCCCGTTGCATTTTGTCTGACCTGAAAAACTGGCGAAGGTTGACGCTGTGTCAGTCACTCCTTTTCCTCCACCACAAAGAAAAAGGTGGCGGCTTCTGAATGGGGACCATTTGTTGTGGCTCTTTGATAATGGATTGAGGAGGGCACCGTCCCCTTGGAACATCCATTTCAACATGCCCATCCGCCCATCGCATCATCGCATTGGCCAAGACCTGCCAAGACCCAAGACGGATGATGCATGGGTGGAAGCAGGGTGGAAGCTGGTACATAGGTGGAAGTGGGCTTATGTAGTACTAGTACAATACCCAAGTACTTACGCAGCAGCTCCGAGCTTCAATCTTTTTCTGGATGAAGATTGGTTTGGTTATGATGTTGCAGCAGGTTGCAGCAGAACAATAGACAACAAAGCAATCCAGTTTCTGAAATTACGTCATGGCACTGATATGCTATGACACTGATATATCAAGACACAAAATATAAAATTTTATCGACTCCCAAAAAATTCTCCAATGCCACTAGCACAGATGTTTCAGACCAAGGGGCACTGGTGGTGACTGCAGAACGATACATCAACTCTAAGCTTAGTAGTCATCTCTTATCATACGGATAAATCTTTTAATTTTTGGTGAAAGTTAGAGACCATTTAAGAAAAATGATTATTTACATCAGTCATCAGATGAACAAAAGTAAACTGGTAACTCAAGAAAAAATCAAGTTCATGTTGCAGTCTTTCAAGTTAGATTCTATATTATTGTAGCTTTTTGACTTGAATTGCATTACAGCATCAATTTGAGAATCAGTAAAAAACAAAATTGAGGTAAGAAATAAATATCTGACTTGCTTCTGGCACTGTTGACTTGACAAAAATTCAATTCCCTAATTTCAATAACATAGGAATTGTTCCAATGGTAAAAAATCATTGGTTCTGAAATAATGATTGTTGCAAAAATTTGCATACTGATGAGGGCTAAGTAGGGAGTGGCATCTTAAAAGTTTGAATCATTCAAACCCAACTTTGGACTTTGGATGTTCAAACTGTGAATTTTGTTATACATACTACAAGTTGGCAATCTATTGATTTTTTTTATTTTTGCCACTTTTTATTGCATTTTGCTTTGGTTTTGAAATTAATTTCCATGTAGCCTGTAGATAGGAACTCATACTTTAAGTGATCCCAAAAAACTTGAATTTCAATTTCAATTTCATTTTTGGTATCTGAAAATGAGCTCACTTTTTCTCACCTTAAGCCACTACAATGACCATTCTTGGTTTATTTTCTCTATTAGTCCCTACATATTTTGTACTGATGATATTGAAAACAGATACAAAACAAAACAAAAACACACAAAAAAACACACAAAACCAATTGATAGCCAACTTGTAGTAATACAAATTGTAAGTCAATTGCCTGTCCAAATTCTCATTTGAGAGAATACCAGTACTTTACATATTTATTGTCTCTCAAAGATTTTTTTCCCTCTCAAACAACAACATTTATCTCTCAAAGAATGATTTTTACCTCACTGATAATTTTTCAAATTTCAAATGTGAATCTGAAAGCATGTGAAACTGAAAATTTCTGCCTCAATCAAATCTCTCAAATTCCATTCTTAGGAGTAGGTAAATAAGTATCCATTGTAGTAATATTTGGGTTCATCAATATAAAAACTTTCCATCCTTCAAGAGAAAGAGGGCATTTGTCTTACATCTTGTAGTAATTCAAAAATAAAGTTTTCAAAATGTTCAGGAAAAGATATTGATTTGTTTCCCTATTATTACAAAAAAAGTTTGTTAGATAACACATAGTAGTTACTAGTAGTAACATTTTTTTATTTGATTAGATTAATAATCATAATTGAGGTTTGGTTTGACTTTGACCAGCCTATGCATGATTTTAAGTTTTTATTGGTTTTCATTAGCGTAAGTTGAAAAATATGTATATAATTGTAATTTATGAAGAAAGTATTGTATCTACTTGTGAGAATTCTTCTGAATGTGTATTAAGAACCAAGTACTGGTTATAGTAACCAGGAGTTCCTCTTTGACAACATTATCAAAGGGCAACATTGTTCCACTGCTACGGTACAAAAAAAATTGATGACCCATATATTGTTACCAGTGACTTTATTGTTAAGGATTGAACACCATATCTTAATATTATGAAAAGAGTTCTCCTTTTATTTTGTATTAAAATTATGGCTTCATTGAATAAAGGTCAAGTCCCACCTTATCCACATCCACAAGCATGATGCTATACTAATAAAATGGTGTATTGACACCAACCATCCAAATTTAGTTCAACTTAAAAATTATTTGCATCTAAAACCCATAGTTAAGATACAACTTACAGTTTACTACACAAAATGTACAATTCATTACTCTATTCATAATTTTTGCTGTCATGTCTCATTACATTTGTTAAAATTTGTAATATTTTTTTAATATATATGCTTTCACAAGCTGCTCATATCAAATCATTAACAACTGGTAGTATTGACATTAGTTTTGTTTGAAAATGTATTAAATAGCTGCATTTGTTCCTACCATATATATTTAGGGTTTTTCAAAACTTTTTGAATTTACGTCATGCAATTTCAATTGCAGTTCCAAGTATCACAAAATGTTTAATGTTTAGTTTTACAAATTGTCATTAATCATATTATTACTGCTACTACAACAAATCTCCATTGTAATATTAATGAGAACTTGTTCTAAATGTGATTAAAGCTGCAACTAAATTTCAACTAAAAATAAAAATAAGTTATCATTATAAACACTTTAAAGCATCAATACACACTACAATGGATGTAATGCATAGAACTTCAAGAGCCCGATAATTAATACCTGCAAAAATTGTTGTGACAAGAAAATCCCTAAAAACAACCATTGCCACTTTCTTGGTCATTATATTCAACTGTCGCCCCATTGATAAAAATATGACAAAACACTTGTTAATTGTTATTTTTGTTTGTTTATGGTCATGTGGTACAGTGATAGACTTTAAGCAGATTTTTTTGCTGTTGGCCATCTATGACCACATTGATATACTTGACCAATGTAAAATTATTTTGAACTGATTTACTATTTGTTGTGATCCAAAAATACCTTAGTATTATTATTTATTATATAGAAGCATATTTATATCTACTTGATAGCATACTCATTATGATATGTTAGATTGTCAACCCCTTTACTAAAGTATGGTAATGCATCAATCATTGAAAGATTTGTCTGCTGATATTTGTTTGGTCATATCAAGAATATTCATAAAGATAGGTTATTTACAGGAAGTTACCATGCTACCATAAATGCATCATAAAGGGTGTATGAGAAGATGTTTTTTTTAATATATTTTGTAGAAGAGTCATTAAATCTCATTTCATGCTTAATTCTACAAAAAGATCATACCAAAGTCAACATGAACTATATTAAACCAAGTTACCCAAAAACTGACTAAACCTGTAGAAAATTGGAAAAAAGAATAACAGTGCTATCTGCTGGCATTGTTTTCACACAAGTATCATTGGGCAACACTTGGTTCAAAATAAGTATTGACTAGCATTAAAAAGTCATGTGTATGAATGTGTAAATGAGAGGACATATATTTGCAAGGGCAAGTTTTCCTTTGTTGTTGTTGTGTTGATGTTGCAACCATCTTCTCAGAAGGTCACCACAGCAGATGCAATGTCAATTTATATTGGCATTTAATTATATTTTTTTACCAGTCACATATTGTGATGGCAGGGTTGTCGGTGATTACAAAAATATCAGAGTACAAGAAGGTATCATAACCTTTGCTTCTTTTTTGCTGGCAGTGCAAATTTGAATTATTGGTGGTGAAGTGGTGAAAGATCTCCGAAATGCATATGTGCACATTGGTGGCAGTCCACCCACTAGGATAGCACTTGCCATCTTTGGTTTGAGCCATTCTTCTTGTTGTGTGATGACTGTGGTGGAAATTTTGCAACAGAAGAGGATAGCATGCCATTATTGATGGATTTGAAGTGCTGTTGGTGTGGCATTTGGGGGGGGTATAGCAGCAGTGTTCTTAGTGCAATTGTTGCTGATGATGGCATGAGAAAAATACCATTTTTCTTGCTTCTCTCTGCATGAAACCCACAACAAGCACATTTTTTGCACCAATGTGAGTTTGATGCCCTTTGATATTATTTTGGGGTTCTGAATCATCCCCTAACACATTTTTGTTGAATAATCATGCATGTGTAGGACAAAAAAAACACTTTTCAATAAAAACTGTTCAGAAAAAAGCATGTTTTGCTTTTGATTTAAAACAGTACTTTTTTACAGCTATGGATCCATAAGATGTGAACAAGGGGCACTGATTGGAACTGTTATATTTTTTGTTCCAGTAAATGTCCAAGATTTCATTTTTGTAACTTGATCTGATTCACACTGCTAATGTTCAACTGAAACCATTTCAGGGTCATGTTTAAGTCTTAAAACAAAGGTATAAAGTACTTTTAAAGAATAACATAATTTTGAGTAGATACCAGTGTCATTTCAACAACGGTACTTTTATATTTTTAAATAGAGATGACAACAACCAATAATTTTATCAATTATTGAGAAGAAACAAATAAATATGATCAAATGACAGATAATGCATCTTTTTTGTAATGTCAAAAACTTGTCTTTAAATAATTTGTAAATATATCTAGGCTTGGGCATGATTTTCATTGCAATGAAGTAGAATGTCATTTTTGGTCATATTATTAGTTGGATTCAGTTGTGAGGAGAAGGGTATCAAGCAAACCATTGATCAAAGGGACATGAACTCAGTATCTTTTGGCATTAAACATTGCAATGCTATATGGGAGCAGCTGATGTGTTGGATGATGTATTTCTTTTTGCCTTATGGTATTTTTTAAGTGATCTTTCAGTTTTTGGAATAATTAAATGTATGTATCACCTAGATATATGGATATGGATACTCTGACAAGAATGACTATAGGTAAAAATACAATTTTTAGTCATGGAAGGAGACAAAAACTGGGCTATTGACAAAATGTGGAGCCTTTTGACCACCAAAAATCATTGGACAGATCATGTCGATCAATTGTTGAACAGGCTTAACCTCAACAACAACACACAACAACAGCAAAACACACCAGCAGTTGATTTCACCAAAACATTTCCATATCGAACACACGATATCTCCCTGCCAAATGACACTACAATATACATTTATCTGCTTGCATCGATTAGAAACTTGAGGCACACATATGTGGGTCAAACTGATTGTATTGCTTGAAGATTTTGGGAGTACAACTCCGGCAATGGAGCACAAGGAACAGAAGACCCAATACATTGTCCATGGTGTGTTGCAAGTTATATCTGTGGTTTGGACCACATGGCCATTGCTCATCATGTTTGATTAGAATGGCTTTTGGCAGTCGTATATCTTCTTACAAATACAGCATGGAAACAATAGCATAGAAGCAAGGATTAGCCAAGGCGAACACATAGTTGAAGAATGCAACCAAACCTGCCCACATCTAGAAAATAGAATATGCTATACTTTTACAATGCGACATTGAAACAATAATTGAAATGTGTCAACATTTCACTCATATATATTTTAAAGTTTAGTTGAAAACAGTTCTTTCATGTACTTTGGAAATTATTATACTCTATATCTGTATTCATGCCAGTAACAATAATAATGTTGCCTGATTCTACTGCATTGGCATAACATTACTGATCAAACCTTCTTG
>JALLOT010000041.1:2162-34351 GCA_036939595.1 Thalassiosira livingstoniorum | reverse complement strand
TCGATTGGGAAGGTTGGTTTTACCCCCAGAAGGGTAGAAAAAATCACGAATGTCAGACCAAAGCAAGAGTACAGTATAATAATAATTCTAGAATCGGTTAAAGTATCATCAATAAAATGAGTTCCAAATCGCTAGCATATGCTCCAATTTTTCTACTATCTTGATTTTGATTAGTAGAGCTGCTTCTTTCGCAGCTATTGCCAAGCATGCGTGTACTTATTTCACGACTTGCAACATTGATATAATTATAGAATATTTAAAACAAACTGACGTTTGTCTGAACTCGTCGACTCCTAATCCCACCAGCTCAGAAAGACAACGTTCCTCAGCGTTCTTTCGTGCACCACGTTTTCGTTGAATGATTGTTTTATTTTTTCTTTGGCGATTTTGTGAGGATTTTGTGAGGAAATAAAAAATCATGTTTCTGTAAATAATACTTTTAATATTTTGCCCACAGTTAAATAATAGGAATATTAATGTGTATGGAATAACTTAATGAAATGACACTTTTGAATATGAAGATGTACAGACAATACTATCAAAGTGATTGGATACAAACACAATGTGTTAGGGTAATAGACATGAATACACAACCCAATTAGATTATCTAAGATAAAGAGGGAAATTAAGTCTCTTTAATGTAAGATTAATGAAGACATCAATGTATGGAACATTTTTTGTATTAGAAATTGCTCAACACTTAACAGAAATGTACAAAGCATGCACACACTCAATGTTTGGTTAGACAAATGCATTGGAGAAATGTTACTATTTGAGAGAAAGCAAGAACCAGCTCTATGACAACTGCCAAGAGATGAGCAGACCATCAAGAGTAACAGGTACCATGCCTTCATCATGGCATAGTTAAGTACTGGCCATTCCTAAATTGTTCATAGGAATGGTATCCAGGTGCGGTGTGATTGGCAAACCAACCACCAGGGGACAATTTCCTTAACTTAGAATGGCTATCAGAGTTATGACTATTGATAACCTCTGTAGATTTTCTTGCAGTCATCTGGATATAATGGAGACATCCAATATGATGTAGGGCATGACCCCAAGTGATTGCAACCCCAATTGCTTATCAAAATTGTTGGTGCATAATAACCCCTGCCCTGTCCTTTTTGTCTGTGTTGAGAAGGGGTGAGACAACCAGGCCATCACCAGTGGATGAAGCTGTCCATTTCATCACCTGAAGGACTTTATCAAAGTCTTCATTGATTTCACTGCATCCATCCACACATAATGGAATAAGTTCCATGTGTAGAAAATGCATCTGGACCTGTTGAGAAGGCTCAATCTCTCCATCCCAAACAACATCATCAACAAAAACAGATAAAGCTTCTTGAATTTAAATCCATACTCCTGGACAACTTCTTTGGATCAATGTTCCACTGGTCAAGGTTTCTGATTGCTGGAGGCAAAATGTAATTTACAGGCTATAAGGATTTTTTTTTCAAAATAGCCTCTGCAGTAATGCTCACAATACTATCATTGTAGTCAACCCAATGTTGTCCAGTTGGAAAGTTTCTGACATGGATATCAGGCACAATATCATGTGGAGTTTTTCTAGAACAAATGAATTGGGAAAAATGGTTCACACAGCAAGATATGGAGGGCTCACCAATTTTATTGATGAGGAAGTTGGATGCTTCCTTCTGAGTGGCAATCTCAGCAATTTCATCATGGAGGCCACAATCAATTGGAGATAGTTGTATAGTGCTAAAAAACCCTGATCCAGGAGCAAAGCTGCTGCTTAGTTGCCCACCCCCACTGGTCTAAGATTTGACCATCATGCCCAAAGCATCAACCAACAACCAGGGCCATGACAGGGCACGGTCATTCCAGGAGAGCTGGGATAGCCATCTTAACCACCTCGTCCTCCATATCCCTCTACACCCTGATTTTTAGGTACTATATAATAGTTCCTAAAACAACTATTTTACTAGTGGTTGTTAGTAAAAATGCAAAATTCTATTTTGCATAAAAAATATGTTGCAGTCAATTCAAATTGAAACCAGCTGGGGATCTATTAGATTATACATTAAACTAAATTACTAATGGGTTATAACATAGCTGAGGGTTCTAGTTATGTTACAATTAGCATTTTTCTAGTCTAGGTGCAAGCAATGTTTTTAATGAGCATAAAATGGTAATTAAAATGATAATATTGTTAAGTTTTGACGGCAGCGTGGCGTTGATGCGAGGCCATTTGATTGCCTTTACAACCATCAATTAGAGCATTAACACCTCCAAGTTGGAGGCAAGTAACTCCTCAATCCACCTCAAAAACAAGCCATCATCAACTACTCCCAACAGCCTGCATTGTATGCACCGTTAACCATTTCCAACACACAAAAAGCATGCAACATCAAGGGTGAATGCAAAAATAGTGGGCATTCTAAGCTTCAACAAATGCCAAAAACCTTACCTTGATCACAAGAGGCCTGAAATAATAACAAATTGAAACATTATCTAATCCAATTTGGTCAGAATATAATCTAAATGGCATCTTTGGTGAGCTGTTGATGTGGGCAACGGGTGTGGTGTGCATGGGGGAACAATGTTTGAGCTCATTTACCCATTTGCACCATAACTACTATGTGCTTCAAACAACTGAACTGTTCTTCTGAGCAATACACTGGTCATGTAACTGGCTCTTCAAACTGCTAGCTCCTAGCTCAAATATTGACTCCCCACAATGAACTTGGTGATAAAATGTTTCAATTATTTTGACATGGACAAAATGGTTACTCTCAGTAGGGGCAACAATGCAAAATAAAAATTTCCTCAAATTGATTTTTTTGTGGTCATATGTCATCTGATAGGTGTAACTTTGATAACCTTTTTAATTTTTTTGAAAGAAATTAACCTGAAGATAATGAAATAGCAGCTGAAGTTTGGGAAATTTTGGAGATAAATTATAAGTCAAGTGTGTTTTGGGGAAATTTATAGGATGAATTCCACCAAAAATTGAAATATCCCAGCGTTATGCAATATTTTTGACTTCAAAATTGCCTAAAATTGCATAAAATTGCTTCTAACTTGTTGGGAATAGATAAAAAACTAGTAATTACCAGAATATTTTTGCTGAATAAGATAAAAAAACAATTTTCTGGGAAATTGCACAGAAATTCTAGGTATTTATTTCATTTTTATTGAACTGTTATCAAATCATGGTTTTGTTTTAGATTAGTGGAAATTGGTTTCAGATAGATGACATAAAAAATATTACTAGTGGAGAAAACTCTAGCTTCTATTTGTTAAGTCCGTCATTTTAATTACACACTAGGTCATAATGACTTGGAAGTCAACTTAAACTTCAGGCTTGGAATAGGCTGACATGGTCAGGGTTTGTCCCTCGAGGACACCATCACTGAGAAAACACAGCTTTGAATGCTATTTTTTCCTACTTTTGGTCAAAGGATCTCATGTTTGCATGAAAAAGAGGTAGATTATCACAGCTAGGAGAAGACACATAAAGGGATAGGTTTAGACAGAAAAAATATATATTATGTCCCATTACCATCATCTGGGACATTTTACTATTCTTGCATTGTATTAGGTTATTTCCTGTATGTATGGGCATGTTGCCAACATCTTTGGGAAAATTTGAGCTAATGACAAGATATGTTGACTAGTGAAAACACTCTGTTGTAAATAACCATTCATTCAAGTTGCAATTTTGTGGCTTTAGCTTCCTGCTTTATCTTTTCAGATAATGACCCACACAATAATTTATACATGATCATTGTCAAAGGTTACCAATGATACATATGTGTTACAGGAATTTTTATGAATTGGACCACCATGATGATTTTCATACTATTTTGTATTTCTATTTCAATGTGTGTTTTCAATCAATATCAGCATGCTTTCCAGCACTTGTCTAATTGGTCAAAATATATTTTTCCTGTACCAAAACAACCAAGTGTAGTAAGATATATGATATTATAGGTCCATTTGAAATGTAGCAGCATGTGTTTGTTTATCTTTCAGAATCTTAGTGATTTGCTTGTGAAAGATGATGCGGCTGACAAAAAATACGTACAATGAAATTGAAGACAGAATAGACTTTGATTTTAAGAATCAATTCTATGAGCAATGTTTTACTAATATCATGCTTATGATGATGTTTTATTTTTTTCTTTTTGTTAGTACAGAACTAAAATTTATGATTTTTTTGATAGAGGTCTGATATTGTGTTATTTTTTGGTTGTTTCACACAATTTTATTTTACCATCTCCACTTTCTATGCCAAGATAAGTGTTGGAAGTGTGAAAACACTTTGCATAAAAATTGTGTATTTGATTAGTTATGAGTGTTATTCAACATTAATGTGAAGTTTATCTTTATATCTACAAATTATTTGTTGGAAACTCATCAATTGAAAACATTTATTTCAACATTATTTGATATTAAACAATAGTAAAAAAACTACAAACAATATTGAATAAATGATAGGGATTTGATAATCCACTTCACAAGTTTTAATAATAATAAGATATCTTTAGCATCAACTGTATTGGTTCATTTTTTATCATCCACACAAACTAAAACTTAGGACACTTACTGATTCTCTCATTCCTCTTATAATTCATTTCTATCTAACTGTTAAACAATGGTTCTAATCATAGTAGAACAATAGACAAAAGGATTATTCATATTTCTTTATTATTGGAGGATTTTTTTCAAAATAATCTTGCTGAGTTTTCTATGTATTAGAAATTTAAATTCAATTCTTCAGTTGCTTGTTATATCTTTGTTGTTGTGCTGCTTAGAATGTAACATTTAATTTCTCAGTTCATTGTCATCTTTTGTTGTTGATGCTGCTGATTTGAATTTTGGATGTTACAGCCTATTTTCCTTCAAACTTGCCAGAGGTGGTGAGTCAAGTGGTGGAGGTGGGTTGAGAGCAACAGTTACATCTGGTGGCAGTGTCACATCTTCCAAGGGCATCCCCTACTTGCAACAACATTTTGCAGTCCATCCCACAGTGTCTGCAACATACAAGAAGTTCAAGCCTAGTGCATCATGCCATACATTGCCTCCCCCACCATCCACCAAAAAACTGTGGGAGCAACCCCAATACAACTAAACATCATACTTCCACTCATTCTTCTCCTTCATCCATTTCACTCATCATCATCCACCCTCTCTACTGAAAGAAGACAAAAATCAATAAGTACAGCACAAACTCAAAAATGGATGGATCACCCTCTTCTTCGAAGACAATCATTCCATCCTCTTCTCCTCACCAGAAGACTGCCATCCACCACTCACTATTGTTCCCATCCTCTGCCTCCAGAGTATCCAAGGTCTCCCTCGGAGCCTCCATTGTTACCTTCAAATCTGGTTGCCTTGCTACTGGATCTACCACCAGCAATGCCAATTCCAAAATCAAATCCAAATTGTCCTTTGGGTGTGAATGGATGTGTTGGCAACGAGGATAGAGTTTGACATGATTCTGGATGGGCTTGAGGGTATTGATTGCAAGTGGGGGGAATGTGATGCTGTTTGTCCTTCCCACCAGTGGGGGAGGTACTTACAGGAACTATGTTCAGAAGTGTTGTAGTTGACAGAGGCCTGACGGCACCATCAGTGGTGCAGCAATAAATGTGATGGGAGGTTGATAATGGTAACAACTGGAGGAATTGCAGTGGGAGCAGACAAAGAATCAAACAGGCAAAGAAAAAATCAACAATCAACAAATGGCAATGGTAGAATTTGCTGACCTTTTGTTGGCTGAGTGACTTTTTGTGGAGGAGGAGCAAAAAAGTGGGCACATAGTGGCATTTTAAGGCCTCTTGGTAGTGCCTCCTCTATGTGGTCAGAACTGTGGTTTGGCTCACTATCAAAAAGTTACACCCTACAAACGCCACTGCAAGAGCTGTTGCCATGATTGATTGTTGGCAGGATTTGGGAGCTCATTGCCCCTGAGAGGGATTGATCTCCAACAATTGGATCAACAACTTAAGATTTTAGGCCAGTGTGAGAGCAGAAATTTGCTTACAGTCAGATGCGCGGCACACTCAAAATTCTTTTTCTGTCCAGCATAATTGCCCCTACTCTCAGATCAGGCATCCAATATTGTTCAAAAGTTGGAGGATGACAGATGGTTCAAGAAAAAGGGAAAAACAACTGAAACGTGGAACTTCAGCCAGATCAAAAAAGGTTGTAAAACCTGCTAGCTTTTGCTCTGCTTGTTTTCATGAAATCCACCCAAGAGAAAGAGAAAAGGGAAATGTTCCAATTAAAAATAGTAATAGTAAAATATCAAAGGAAATGGTGGGGGAAACCAAGCATGAGCTGAAGCTTTAAGACTTTGAACCAAGCGGCATGATCAGAGCGTGCAGCACTGTTGCGCGATTTGGGAGGAAGATAGGATAAGGGGATAACAGACAGGCTACAAGCCATCCTTGAGCAGGACGAAAACACACACGACATAGTGCATTGGTGGAGGTGAAGAAGGAATGATGAAGATACAGGACAACATCTGTCTGGTATGGCTGCACCGCAGCCACCATGATGGGACCCAAGGTTTGGTGATAGAGCCCCATCAATATGTGAAAAATACATGGTTTTAAGTGAGATTAATAGGTATGGTACCACTATGTAAATTTGGATTTGTCCGCTAGAAAGTGCATATCAGGTTTTGGTATGGTCTACATAGAATTCACGTAATGGCACCGCCGGGGAAAATATCAAAGATACGAATATCATTTTCATAAACAGGCCTCTGTCACCCTCCCTTTCAATACCTCCAGCCGTCGGCCGTCGGAGCCCCCATTTTCTTACAGAAGCCCCACAACCCACAACTCCCCACAAGCCCACAATGATGGCCACCTCCAAGCATAAGTACTACACGAACTGTAGGTTTCAATGATGCACGAACCAAGCAAGGCGTATTCCGAAGCATTGTACTATCTGCGTGCCGTCGCCCGAAACCCTTTCAAACCCGTAACCCCCAGAGATTAGTTGTTGTCATGTGTTATCAGGTTCGGGAATCTGAGAACCACTTTTGAAAGGGTCGGAGGAAGTTTGGAGGATCTTTTAAATTCGAAATTCACTGTGGCCAGTGTGTGATTCGGCATAGGCACTGGCAAGCTGTGGAAGGTCGTGGCATTATTGGTTTGTCATATAGTCTGGACATCCACTGAATTCGTCGGTCAGCCTTTTCCAGGAATGATTCTGAGATCTATTTGTGATTTTAATATTCATTGGTTGGTAACGGTTTCGAGTCGGACCACCCAATCTGCCAGTTACAAACTGAAAGCTAGTCAAATTTTGATCGAATTCATCCATTGACCGCAACACTCTTTATTGAACACAACAAAATTTAACAATGGCGAAATATCTATCCGAATGGGCAGCCGCCTCCCTTTCGCCCTACATCAAATTGGAAACCGACGGCGAAGGCAGCTCGTCTGACCAACATTCTCACCGACATTCACAACCACAGCAGGCAGCACCCCCTTCCTCACTCAGCGTGGGATTATGGAGTGGGAATGTAGAATTGCGCAATGTCGAACTTCGACCTGAAGCGTTTGAACAATGGCTCAATCCCTCGTTTCATGATGCTTCCGCCACATTCGGGACAACAGCAACCAATAACGGCGGAGCCAACAATTCCAGTAATAATCATTTCTTCTATCAGAACAAAACAAGAATAAAGTGGAAAATAATTCATGGAAGTATTGATTTGATTCAGATTAAAATTCCGTGGAAGAAGCTTTTGGTGGGGTCTTCGTATTGTTCCACTTCGGTTCCTGTTTCTGGCAGTCCCGGGAAGAAGAAGGGAAAAGATGATGCAGCAAAGGATGATCAGAATGAGGACGGCACTGAGGGGACAACTGAAAAATTAGATGCAGTTGGTTCAGGGGGACTGAGACGGAGGAAGGATACTACATTTACCTCAGCAACTGCTAAAGCTGGCACCAGGGGAGACACTCATGATCAGAATAAGTTTTTTAGTCGGCAAACTAGTTTTGAATCTCAAAGAACAAAGGAAAGAAAGGGTGAGGCGGATCAACAAGAGGAAGAGGAAGAGGAAGACCCATCAAACTCTACAGGGTTCACGACTGTTCACATCCAAGGAATCAAATTAATACTTGGATATGAAATCATTCATGATGATCCATTTTTAAAAACAGTGCAGAATCCTTTGCTTCAAAAATACAATGACAGCAAGAGAAAGTCGTGGAACGATAGTACTGGTCCTGAGCATTTGGAGGAATTGAGACATAATTCTAAATAATAAAGAACTCAAAAGCTATTGCCATTCTGTTGCNGGAGGAATTGAGACATTCGGAATCTTTGTTGGCTTCACGGTCTTCTACGTTTTCAGAGGGAGGAGATTCACTTCATCGGGAGCAATCTTCGTCGTCAACTTCGACGGCACCGTCTCAATCTCAGACTCTTCTAGATAATGATCAAAACAACCAACATTCAAATTCTCCGCAGACACAGCATCAACGGCAGCAGCAATTACAAAATCAGAGGAGAGATGAAAAAAATCGAATTCTGCAAGCTGCCGAACGCCGGCTCTTGGCAGGTCTGGACCCTTTTCCTCCAGCTTTGCTTTCTGCCCTTCAATCAAATGTACAATCCAATTTGCAAAATTCATTTGAAAATAGTTTGGATCGTAACGCCGATAGCGGGAAAGGCGATGCATTAGGCAGATTAGATAGAGTGGATGGAAGAAAACCTAATGTCTCTCCACCTAGCGAAGATGCATCTCTTTCAACCGCAGGCTATGCCTACTCAGCCTATACAAGCTATACATCTTCCTACCTTACAAAAATGAAAGACTACTACAATTCAACTGTCGCTTCCCTTTTGTGGCGGACTTTCGACTCCCTATCCTTTTCGTTGTCACAGGTCCAGATATCAGTTGTGGGTTGGAGTGATTATGAAAAGGACTGGAGAGCCTTGGGTCGGAGAAGCACGGCGGGAAAGGGGCGTAAAAGAAAGAAGCAATCTCCATACCGGGGACAATACCAGCAACCATTGCATAGGCAGTTGAAAAAGAGGAAAAATAGAGTATTGCCCGCTCAGCCCAGGAGGCATAGTGCCGATCGATATCCCTTACATCCTCATGCGGCGCCTTCGATTCATCCAATGCCTCCAAGACATCCATTGGATCAAGCACCTCAAATTCTTCCTTTGCGTCAATTGTCCGTTCCATCTTCTTCGTTAAGAGGCAAAAGTGCTGGAGTGGGGACAGCTGGAAGCGGCATGAAAGGAAGGCATCGGCGGGGCCAAACAATGGGTGGTGCTGCAAGTAATCGCCATACCATTGGAGGATCGAGAGCAGAACTAAGAGGAATGAAAGATGATGAAATAGGGGTTAGCGGCATGAGGGGTAGCCGAGGTCACAGAAAGACTAACAGTTTTAACAACGTTGGTTGGGGTGCCACAACCACTCGTATCTTTGAAAATCCCATCGCACTTGAAGAGAATTTTGGTTATGGATCCAGTTTCCATTCCCTCGTTGAAAAATTTCCAAGTGATCATATCGGAGGGAACAATGAAAATATTGAAATGGATGATGATGATCCTGATTTTGGTGGGGGTTGCTGGTACGGCAATGACGAAGAGGAAGAGGAAGATGATCATTGGGAGGAAGACGAATCTATTTGGTCGAAAGAAGGGCAGGTTGAAGTTGGATTTACAGTGGATAAATTGGTCGTTAGCCCAGGGTCCTTTGCACATGGTCCGTGGAAAAAGAGCGCAACGACACGGACGAAAAAAGGTAGTGTTAGTGATGGAGGTAGCGTCGGTGTACAAAGCGTACACAGCAAAGAGGGTGATGGACTCACTTCCGGTTGGGGCCCAAGTGCCTTGAAAAGATTGCGATGCCGTGGATTGGGCCTATTTCTCCGGAGGAAAAACTTCCCGAGGTGTAGTGACGATGAAGATGGACACGATGCACCAACGAGAGATCTTCGAACCGAAAAAACCATGTTTTGGAATGACTTGCTCGACGATGATTACATATTCAATACCAATATGGAAGCACATTTACGAGTGTTTCGAAATGCCCCTTCTTCTTTGGATGTGGCATCTGGTTCAACTGTGGGGACTACAGCATCTAGTGCAGATGACGAAGGAGACACCAGTAGAGATGTTTACTCAGATAGCGTATCCACAACAAATATTTCTCAAGGTACCAGAAGCCGAAGAGGAAAGCGAGAGAGACGGCCAAAGCGTAACGCCTCGAAGGAAGAGGGATATGCTGATTATGGAGGAGATTGGAGCACCTCGTCCATGACTGGGGTGGGAAACGTAAAGCACATAACACAAAACTTGCTGCCCCCAACTGCTCAAATTCACGAGCAACGCAGACCCCGGAGCTCCTCGTTTCTTAAACAGTCTAAATCATCGAGTACCTCCCCAATCACTATGACCACTGGCTTCCACACTGGAGTAGTTGGAGCTGGAAGTGCTACTACTTCCACACTCCACACCCTTCAAAGCCTGCGTGCTACTTCTCCCACTTCTGGCCCGTCAACAGTATCTACTTCTCGTCATGGGAACCCCTGTTCACGTCCGAATCAATTAGAAACTCATCTGAAAATGGGCCATATTCGCAGCACTCTCTCCTCTCGTCAATTGTTTTTGTTGCATTCGTTATCCTCTTCTTTGGAAAGGAGGAAAAGAGGTAGACCTTTCATTACAATACGTGCAGCAAAGGAGTATGATCATATTGTTTTGGAGCGGATGGTACGCATGGCAGATATGACAGATATTTTAGCCCTAAGGGGCTTTCCAGATGAGATCACAGGTTGCAAGGATCACATTTTCAGTGGCAATAAGTTCTTTCCGATCATGGAGATGGGATCCAAGTATGTTACAGGAGATGGTGCAGGTGCATGCAATTCAAGATTTGAAAGTGATATGAAGCAAATGAGTCGTCGAAGTTCGTTTCGAACATTGCCACTGGTGGTGGCTGCTTGGTGGAAGTATGCTTTTCATCACATCACGATTGAACTGAAAAAACGGGAATCAATCCTTGCTCAAGTAGACGAAGAAGGGGACCGGCCGAGACGAAGAAAAAGTAGCTTTCTATTTTCTTTTAACGATCGCTGGAATTGGGCGAGGCAATCAAGAATTAGGAGAGAATACATTGAACTTTATTTGGCAATGCACCGGTCTTCCCTAGGACTGACTGCAGAAAATGCAGCAGCAGAATCTGCTGCAACAAAGGCAGAAGTGACGGCTGCCAAAATGCGTCTTTCTGAATTGGAAGACGAGTTGACGGTCGAACGGATCTTGTTGTTGAAGAATGTGGCACGTGCAGCAACTGTTCGTTGTGTGGAAAATTCCGTCACGCCAACAAGTTCACCAGCAGATTCATACTACACATTTCCTTCCATGCACTCAACCAACGAAGCCAAAACAGCGAAAAGCTCTCATCCAATTCGACGTCAAAGACAAGAAACAATTTTTGCCGATGCAAGGGACACTGTCGGAGATAGCAGCTTGCCTCCTGTTGAGAAAACCTCGAAACTGCATCCCGCGTCTAGTCTATCATATGAGATGAGAGCCACCAGTAGTGGCGCAACTGTACGGTCTGCCCGATCACGAAAGTCTGTCATTGCAGGAACCAAATCCTCCAAATATGTGACCCCCTCAGTTGCAACGAAAGAAGATGCAACTTTTGTAAGCAACGCTGATGAATTTTCTCTCCAAAGAGGAAACCTAGAAAATCAACCATTTTCCTTTTCAATTGTATTGCAACTCGCTGGAGTTTCATTTGCCATTGTTGATGCAAGTGAGGATCATCCCAGTATGAACAGCGGTGGATTGCATGCCAATTATGAATACAGTGACTATGATAATTACGGTTACGAACAAGATGATATATCTGCGCTAACAGGATTTTCAACTGATGCTGAAGATTTATCCACCCTGAATAATGAGGCAAGCAAGAGTTTATTGGCCGACGCATTTGAGCCCATGAGTCAGTTTTGGCCTACAGTACGGCATGGGTTCCTTCATGAAGCTTTAGTTGTAATACATATGGCAGACATTCGATTTGCTGCAAAAAGTGCTACTCACGGTGTTGGTGAGGTTAATTTCCGCACGCCTCCTGAGAACAATCTCACGTTTGATTTTTCGTTGGGAGGGATTGGTGTTCAAGGCGATGGTATGCTTCCTTCTCAAAAGATTCTGTTTACGCTAGGTCACATTCCTGGTTGGGACACGACAGGAGCAGAGTTGGACCACCCACTTTACATTGCGTCCTTTTCGGAGAGTAAGTCACATACACCAGGTATTGGAGGTGTTGGAAACTTGGGCAGTGTTATGTCAATTGTTGCCAACATTGGTTCGTCTAGAGCATCAATAGATTGGGAATGGTTAGAAGACATTCTCGTGCTCGCTGCAGGGACCAAAGATGTGGAGCCATCAAGTCTTTTATCAAACTTGAACGCCANTTTATCAAAACTTGAACGCCAGCTTTTCGTGAAAGCTTGGCCCAGTCATAATGAGATTGAATCAACAACAAAATCCTTAATCGAGATTGAATTCAGCAAAATGTCCATCAACATTCCAGTGCAAATATCAAGCGTAGAAGGGGCAGAACAGTTTCTGTTAACATCCGTGAATTCGTTGTTAGTTCAAACTGGTGATCATCGAGAAGACTCGTTTCTGGAGAATATTGCGAGTCCTAACTCCTGGCATGGAAAAACAAGGTGCAGAATAAGTTCTATTGATGCCATGTGCCCAGAGATGACGGAAAACTCCGGGTGCCAGGTAAGCAGTGTGTCTCACCTCGTGTTTCAGTAGTTTTAGATATGTCTAAGGATCTTCTTGGAATTTGGATTCTGATTGAAATTTGAATCCTATCTTCATAGATTGTTGTATGCGATGGCTTCAATGCCATACTGGTAACTAAGGATTCAGAAAAATCAAGCACACGGAGGAACGTTCATTTGCTGAGGAATTCCATTAGTCTTCAGGCTCAATACTATCCAGGACAAGCATTTAATCAGGACGACTCCCTTGCTATACGATCATCTCCCACAAATTTACTCTTGTCCGAGTTTCGCCTGCGCACAATTGGTCATTTGTTGGAGAATGTGTCTCGGATGACCTCTCTTCTTGAACACAATTCAGAAGAATGTGAACATACTGTATCGTATTTCTCGTCTTTGTCTGAAATTGTTCTGATGGAATCAAATGTCACCCTTTCTCTCGGATTCCACGTTGTGGAAGACATGGAAGAAGAAAATGATGCAAGTGGGGATACCGACGAGAATTTCGAGCTGCAAGATCAGTTGAAACAAATAATTGCTAACTTCATATCCCATGTCTCCTGTTTTGATGTCAGATATCCAAATCAAAATGCAATTAATTGCATTTTGATTTGGATATCTGACNTATCCAAATCAAAATGCAATTAATTGCATGGCTAGAATCAGCCACGATCAATGCTGTGCTTTAGGCATTTCCAAGCGAGAGGCAAAACTTTGTATCGAAGCGGCTCAAACGAATTTTACAAAGGAAGCTAAACCCATCTTCGAATCACTGCTGCGTGACAGTGATTTGAAATCGTCAAAAACTGAACCTAGAAATAGCACTAACCAAAATCGAGAAACTCGAATGAGCGCGCAAATGTTGTCAGATGTAATACAAGAGATCATTGAAAGAGCAACAGAAACAACGTTCAATGAATTTCAAGACATCGCGCACACTCATACCTGCATTGGAAACTCGAATATCCCCGAGATCCATGTGCAGATAAACACGTGTTCCTTTTCTCAATCGACAACTTTTGGTGGAGGCAATACACTAGTAAAGGCAAACTCGTTTGAAGTCCGTAATGGATCTGGGGTTTGCATGCTAAAAATCCTTCCACGTACTTGCGAAGAGGAGAAGGAAGACACTTTCTCGTTGCACCAACAAAATGTTATTGGACACAATAACACTGCGCTAGAGATATCGTTGAATGAGCATATTTTAGATGGGCATGCAAGATGTGAGAAGAATATTCACTTTGAGGCCGAGAAGATGGACATTGTGTTCGTGGCTGAAGCGTATGCCGAAGCAATAAAACTGTGTGACTCTCTAACGAAGGGGTTTTCAAGCTCAAAAGATGATTCTAAAATGACTACACCACCAGCAATCACACAGGACATTGTCACCAAAGGCGACATTGCTTCCTTCTCCATCATTCTTACGGACAAACTTATTCCTTTTGTCAGCTGCGATTTTGATGATTTGTCTGTAGAAATATCATCCCTGCAAAGCAAGACAATCACGGAGACTCGCATTTCATCCTCCAAATTTGCCGTGGAGTGTGTGTCACCGACCGGTGCAGAAACCTATCCATGCATCATAAGCACATACCCATCACAAAGTTATGCAATTGCAGTTAGCATGTCCGATAAGCAAGACAGCAGTGTTACTCTAAGTGGGGTCAAAATTTTAGTGCTTCGTCAATTCATCAATGAAGTGATGCAATTCATGTCTTCTCCTCTGTATGGCATTGGCCTCTTCAAAAGTCTTACGCAGGCAGATAATATTGGCGACGAAGAAGGTTCTTCATCCCCACTCAAAATTTCAATTCTTGACTCTTCCATTGTCTTTCCCCGTGGTAGCAAAAGCATTGATCTCGTTGCTCTTGAAGTAGAAGAAGCTCTTTTATCTTTATTGCTGGTTGCAGAATCGTGGTCAATTGACTCTTATTCGTTCTCAGATGATGCAAAGGATTCAAAAGGAAGCAACAATGACAGAAATGGACCACCTCGTTCTTCTACCATGACTACCACAGACGATTTCTTTGATTGCATTGATGACGTAAAACTTGTGGCATCTCCTGAGGTTAATAAACGGACATTGAATTGCTCTGACATGGCTGGCTTTGGAAACTCAAACTCTTCCACGGGGATGTCTCGAGACGATTCACCAAAAATCCCAAGAGTATCTCTGGATTTGAAGTGCGCTCGTATGTTTACTGCTCTAAATAACCATGGGTTTTCTAGCGATAAATTCCACATGTCAATGTGGAACTCTCACACAAGAAGTAACGGCAGGCCCCATCGCAACAAACCTGCTTTCATATCTCCTCGTAGTCTAAACAAAGCCATGACTGCCGAAATCAAAGCAAGAATTTGGGAAGAAATAACTTGTGAGCCTTTGAGACTGAAAATTACCATGGATACAATTGATGATTTGCAGAGGCTCTTAATTGAAGAAAATCCTAGGGAGAGTGGTGATTCTACTCGGTTGGCCCTAGCGATGCGTATGTCTCAGTTTTATTTGCTTCTTTCAGTTTGGTACGTTCTCTTAGTTGTCACTATCCTTGTATCTTCAATCTTGGACATTTTCTAACACTCTGCAATTGATGCCTATCAGGTACGACAACTGCCAGGAGCTTCCCCTAATGTTTGAGTATGATAGGGATTTCATTGAGAAATGGTCTTCTAGTGCCCCACCACCTTCAGATTGGCCAGAATATGGGACTGAAGAATTTGTCAAAAGGCTCAAGTCCAGCAATGCCATGGTCACTTCAGAAATAGCTATGTGCTTCAACAGTTTTCATATCAAATGTCTTTTTGACAGTCCAGGTTATTTTGATAAGGACCCTCCTACAGCAGAGATGATGGGAGGACTATTCAATGGAGAGACAACCGACTCTCACATTTCTTTATCATTTGGCAAAGCCATTTGCAGCCTCAAATCAAATGAGGACTCTGTGTTCAAAGTAGCAATGGGTGCAGCTTTATTCAAAATTTTGGATGGGCGGAAGAGCAATAACGAAGCCTTCTCACAAGCAGCAAGTGTAGGGACTGAAGAAAATGCGAAAATTCTCAAATCTTTTGCAGATGCTAGTTGGGGTCTGGATTGTGGACGGCATACGCTGACGAATGGGCTTCCACTGCCATTTCAACTATCAGTATTCATGACACCTGACAACTGGTGCATGGTAAACCTGGGTGCGGATTTGCTTGATGCACACCTTGCTGATTTATCCCCAATATGGATTTTGCTCGACTACTTTGGTTTATACTTCAAACAGGCTGAATACGGACATCCAGCATTCGTGGCCGATCAGCTTGTCAAAGAAACAGTCAACGGATTTGATTCCATAGTTGAAGATGTCGAATGTCTCAATATGGACTTTCGGCTCTGGTTGACTAAACCTCATGTTGTCATGCCTTCTGGTGATCACGACGATCTCTGCATCATGGTCGAAGCCATGTCGGGTATTTCCTATCGATACAGAAGTGTTGGATTGAATTTTTCTTCCCAGGAAATTGTGGCAAAAGATCTTGGCATTGTGGTGCTGCGACATTTCATGGAACCTTCAATTAGTCGAGGTCTTCGCCATGTTTCAGGTTCTCTCAGTAATTGTGGTGTCAAAACCATTCTTGATGGTCTTTCTTTCTTCATTAAGTATGATTACCACGAGAGCACAAACTTCACCCATTTTGCTGTGAGAATCCCACTATCAAATCATCACTTTGAAAATGCTTCCATGGATGGGATAGAGGGTCCTGAAATCGAGTTAAAACCGTTTTGTGTACCCCCGCCTCTTGTGTGCAAACCTTTTGTTTCACCTTCAAGAAATATTGGGCACCACGAAACAGCAATCTACTTCAGCTACGATTACATGAAGCTTGCATCGACTCTTTTCATGAACTTTGTTGGATCGAATGCAGAAAGCGCTGGCGATGATGAATCATCTCGAAAACACGCTACGAACGTCGATTTTGATGGAGAAACCAACAGCAATCCGTCAGCAGAAAGTAACTCATTCAGTGTCACTGCTCGTGTCGAAAGAATACAGTTCATTATTAGTGATCCTGTCATGGGCATGAATCGTCCCATTTTGTCAATATGCGTGCCCTCACTTTTGCTGACTGCATCACAGCTCCAAGAATCAGGACCTGACTGCCAAGAAGAGGCAACAGGATTTGGAGAGAGCAGCGTGATTCCTAAATACCATGGTCATCCAAATGACTTACAGGCTTCCGTCGAAACCACTGTGTTTGTAGACTATTTCAAATTGGGCCCAACAAGAAGTTGGGAGCCACTCTTAGAGCCATTCAGATGCCTAATTTTATATGAAAAATCCGCACATCGTGGTAAAGGATTAACATTCAATTCAGATTGTCCCTTTCACGTAAACATCACAGGTGAGAAAATTTTGGCATTACAAATGGATTCATCTTTTTTTCTCACTTATAAATCTACTCCTCTTTTTGATGTCATCTTAGGTTCTTTAATAGAAACATTGGACGACGCGATTGACACGTTTCAAAATTTTTGGTCTGGAAAAGACAGCGGCACTCCAACTTTAGCTAGAAGGAGCAGTAGCGTTGTATCCCAGTTCAAGGAAAGTATCGTGACCTCACAAACAACCCAAAGTGGTCAAAGCCTTTCTCTCTATCACAGTCCTGCTGAGCAGATAGAGGAAAGTGAGAGAATATCATTTTCTATTTTGAACCAAACTGGAGAAAAAGTTCGCTATCACACACATTCGTCGATGGATGTAGACCTTTCTAAAACAACAGTTTTTTATCTCCATCACCATCAAACTGCACCTCTTACTTTTCAAGCAACAATTTCAGTTACTAAAAACTTGACAAGCATAGAGGCTCCTTTCATTGGTGATTTGAATAAGTCGTTTCGTGGAGATGGCAGAAAAATGGCAAATATGAATGTAGACCATTTGATTGATGTCCAAGTCCCTGGTTTCCAGGTAGGTGATCCTGCCAGACTTTTCATCTTCTCTATCACCAGTGCCTATTCTAACAGCAATTGCATTATTGGCCTTAGTGGGTTCGAGGAGTCTCGATGGATGAAACAGGGAGGCAATTCGTGGAGCTTATCCCTCGCTCTCTCTTGTTGCAAGCTAAAGTAAGCGCTGATTGGAGGCTGAAAAATGCCCTTCACATCCTTGCTGAACTCAACGCTATCAACGGCGGAAGAAGGTTGACTCTCAGAGCCCCATTTGAAATTGTGAACAAGACAGAGCATACCCTTGAGCTTGGTAAGGATTGTCCATTGCACTTTGTTCCACTCCTGATAGAATGCTGTTCTCATCCATTCATTTTTCCATTGTGACTGCCACTATTGTAGCTGTCAATCCTGATCCTCGCCGCTCCCCTCAAAATGATTTGGGATGTATCGATGAGATTTCCGATTCTGATATTGATTCAGAAGAAAATACATTATTTTGTTCTGCTGGGGATTTTTCCTCAGAAAAAATTGAGCCGAGTAGGTTTTGCTTTTGGGAATTCACACTCGTTCTCAGTGATCAACATGTTTCTCATTCCCCATGTGTCTTATTTTACAGATGAAACTTATAGTGTATCTTTCCTACTCCTTGAGAGTGCATTAAGATTGAATGGGAAGCACTTGGGAAGCATTTGGATCCGGCCAGATCAAGAAGTTTCTCACGGTGATGTCTTTGGTCCTGATATGTCCACTCATCATGGGTCAAGCCAAGTTGGTTATTCTTCTCGTCCTATTCAATTAGCCAAAGTTTTGCACGAATCTTCCTCAATTTTCAATGAGTCCAATGGGGATGCTTCTGTTGCTAATAACATTGCAAGGTTAGTGAGCTTCTTTTTCTATTTTAACCGTGCCGCCTTGTTCTGGCATATGACTCAATAGATTGAACTGCCTGCTGCGACAGTGGGCTAGAAGTGTCATGTCCAATTTACGACAAATGCAACAGTAGGAAAAGTGTGCCCTTTTGTTACGTCGTCGAAGTAAATCGAAGCCCTCTTGTACGGTCATCTCAGGCGGAAGTAGTAAAGGTAGAAACCAATGGCGCCGATGCTCTCTCTCCGTTTAGATTTGGTAAAGGGGCAAAGAATGCAAAGAGCATGTTCACAAAAACCACACCAACCGCAAACGCAGAAGTTCATGCGCCTGTCATGTACTCCCTCATTGTTCATCCACCCATAATCCTTGAAAATATGCTTCCAGAGCGAGGCCGTTTTGAATTGATGAATGCAAGGTACTTACCATGTATATGAAATTTCTTGGAACATACAGTGCGCTGCTGCAATCTGAATTTTCTTTTGTGTTTTGGTTCACACAGCACCAGGAGTGTGGTCTGGTGGGGGAGTCTTGAGCCCGGAGAGAGAATCCCTATTCACACTGTAGGCCTGGACGCACCCCTCTTGCTCTTTGTCAATCTAGGGTTCTGTAGAACATCTGTTGGTGAAGGAGCTCTGGTTCATCACGGAGGAGAAAGTATTTTCTGGAAAGGTTAGTTCGTTCTTTTAGGGGCATTCATTGATTTGTTTTAGTACGTTCTTTAGTTTGAAGTAACAAAAAATCATGGACTTGAATTTCAGCTGGATTGAATACTATTGGGAGTGCTATGAAAACATCCAAGGACAAAGTGAAGAAGACTCTTTATACAATGGCGGAATCCCAAGGAAACAGAGGTGCAGGACGCTTACAAGCCTTACGGAATGGGGCTTCAACACCTAAAGCTGCCGACAGCCCTAGAGTTACTCAACTGGGGTTTAGTAGTGGTGAGTTTCAAAAGTTCTCATTCATGGAAATTGATTATGTGTAACTGATGTGTCGAACATGTTCTTTAATTCAGAAAATGAAGGGGCTGAAGCTTCAGATGGGGGTCAATCGCGTGGGGTCAGCTTTGGAGCCGAAGATGTTGCAAGAGAAATCAGTGTTATTGACAGCCTTGGGCAGAGGCTCAATTTAAACATTGACAACGTGAGTCGGACTCCATCTGTTACATAATTCTTTAGAATTTATTTAGTATCTGAAAATTATGTCGGCAAAATCTTGTTTTCATCAGCAAATGGGTAATGGCGGACAACGTCGCATCTCCCTCTTTTGCCCTTTTTGGATCATCAATACAACTGAACATTGTTTGCACTACAAGCAAGAAAAAACACAGCATTTCGTTTCTGGCACTGTCTTAAGCCAAGAAAAAGATGGATCAAAACCTGTTGATGGAAGCAACCGCAATGATGTCATTGAAGATGAAGATGCTGGAAATTCTTTCTTTCAAGGGGGAATACTAAGGACCATATACTCTGGGACACCGGGAGCTTTGAGTGGGCATGCGTTGGAGCCAGCTGTTTTGACTGCCTTAATTGGGGAGGATTTGCCGCTGAGTGTGCTGTCTAGGCTTGCTTTCATGTTCAATTTTCAAGATGTCATTTCCTTAGGCGGCCCCCCCAAACTATGCATACAACTAGTAGATACAGTTCACGGGAAATTTGCTTCTTCCTGGTCGTCGGGCTTTGGCGTTGAATCCGTAGGAGTTACTCAGATTGTTGGGTAAGGGATGTTTCAAATCATTGGTCTGTTTACAAATGAGATTTCCTCTAACAATATATTCAAACTGCCCTTGACTGAACAGCATGCGTTGCAATGATGGACGGGCACTTGAGGTGTCGGTATCCATCAGTGTGGCACCAGGGCGCCTTTCCTCCTACACCAAAATAGTCCGAATATGCCCACGCTATGTAATTGTAAATCAACTACCTCGCCCCATTGTAAGTTAGTCTCTTTTCGCTGTCAAAAGTTGTCATTTCCTTCAATCTCTCATTCGTGTGTGTGTTGTTGCGAGCAGCGAATCTGGCAAGACAATTCACTACTTCATCCCAATGTAGCAGTTGAACATTCAATAGAAAATGATAACGAATCTCAAAAATGGGTGTATGAAGAGGATGAAAATTTACAAGAAAATGCATCGTTAGGCCAATACCAATACCTTTTTGAAGGGCATTCCGTCATTGATTCATCAACGGGGAGTGATGATTCTTCCACGAATGCTCACCACGCTGCATGCTACATTGCAACCATCCCCCCTAAAGAGTTGGTGACATTTCATCTGCCAGATACGCGCGCCGACAGATTATTTAGGATTGATTACGGACCTCACTGGAGTCTTTCTCCTTCATTCCCATCGGATGTAGCCGATGAACATTCTCTTACAATTCATCACGCAAGGGACCTTCGCATATTACCGCACGTAAGCACAAGAGCAGCCCCAGTATACACAGTATCTCTTCCTCCCCCTAGTGATGACTGGAATGGAGAGTTGGGTGTATGGTTTGAAACAGAATGGGGAAAGGAGCGAACTCTCATAGTCAAGGGAACCAAAGAGAATTCTTATGCAAGCTTTTACACAGATATTGTTGTGGGTGATGAGTTAATATTTATTGATAACACCCCTGTCAAGCAGTTCAAATTTGACGAAGCAATGAAGTATCTGAAAGGTATTTGTATTTTGTTTGGTTTGATTTTGTGTTCTCACGAGAAGAAATGCAGACTTATTTCAAATGCACTCATTTAATCACTTTTACCTTTGGACAGGGCGTCTTGCTGCAGCCAAAGAAGCCGGAGATAGTAGGCCAAACCAATTGACAAGTTTATCCCGACAATTGATCAATAAAACAAAGAGAGGCATTGGCAGAAGCAGCACCCTCACGAATCTGAGTTCCCCGAACAATCAGGTTGCACTAACTTTAACATTTTTGACACTAGAAGTGCGTACCAAAACTTTCATTTCAATTGAATGTTCCTTCTTCCGTGCAAATCTAATACTTGTAATTCTGTCATTGCTGAATAAATCTAGGAGAGGATGAAACGTTTAAGGAGGCATGCTGTTGGAGGCCAGCACAGTGTGGCAGGGTTGAAAGAATCCACTCGAAGAATGGATAACGTCGAAAACCAATCTTTATCGAAACTTTCTTCACAAGAGTTGATGATTGATATGAAATTTTTGTTCCAATCCATGTTCATATTTGTTCGCAAGGCTGACCCATCTAACCCTCCGCACAAAATAATCAACCGGTCTCTATGTTGGACGGTGAGACTACACTTTGCTTTTGACTGGTTTCTGTGCAGACCTTCAGTTTCTTTTTCAAAGCTTAATGAATTTTTGGTGCCTTTTCATTTTGAACAAATCAGATATTTTACAGACAAAAAGCCTGTGATTCTCATCCATGGAGTTGTTTGTCTCCTGGTGAGGCCGCTTCATATACGTGGGAAGGTAAGAAAATCGAATGCATGTGTCCTTTATGACTGCATCGGGATTGGTGGAATTTCTAACATCCCATATAAATTTGAAATCAATGCAGAACCCACAAAACCCAAAAAATTATCTGTTCGTGTTGGTGTTACAAAGTTGTTGGAGCCTGGATTTGGTCAAAAAGGTCACCAAACAGAAGAAGATTCCCTTTGGAAAAGTAACAAGAGCCAATTCAATGCGAAGAGAAAAAAAATGTTTTCGTTTCAGTTTGTAGAGAGCGAGGAACAAGGTCATTTTGGAGCCCCCAAAACAGTCAAATTGAAAGAAATCGGGTTCAGCGACTGGCTGCCTTGCCCGTCAAAGGCTGATAAAGGGGGAAAGAGGTCCGACATAAGGACTGAAAGTTCTTTGCACGCATGTGTTGATACAGAAGGTGTCACACGAGTGTTAGTAATATCTGATGGGGGATCTGATGCAAATACTGATGGCGAAACTTTAGTTCGTAGCCACTTGAATCATATCAGGAAAGAAATTTTTGACGAAGATAAACGACGAGCAAAGGTTGAATTGTTGAAAAAGTTTGTTGCCGCATCCGCAGACGGTGCACCAGACGACCTGAGTGACATATCGGGAGAAGTGAAACATGGTGGCACACATGGTCCAATTTTCTCCGTTGCTGAACACTGGGAAGAATCAGAAGACGAAGTGGACTCCATCGATAGCAAAAACATCTCGAATTATCCTTTAAATCTTACTGATGCTACAGCAGTCGAGCAAGAGCTGCAAAATATCTTTGACGATTACCCAGAAGGCCAGTTCATCACAAAGAGAAATCAGGTGTGTTTTAACATGTTGCACAAAATCAATTCTCGCGGCATGTTACTAACGTGATTTATTTCTTACTTACTTCCAGATTGTTGTAGAAGTACTTGAAGCCACGGGTTTGAAACCATCCAATTTGAATGGATTTTCCAACCCATATTGTAAAGTTAGCTTGACTTGCGGGAAAAGTAAGACACGGACTGGGTCGTTCAAAAGCAAGGCCACCAGAAGTACTTATTTTGTTGAAAAGTCTCTTTCTCCACAATGGTCTCTCCAGGCATTCGTCTTTAATGTCCCTGCGAAAGCCTCATACGACCCAAGAGAAACAAGACGTCATTCTGTTCAATGTGTGGTGAATAGCTTCGAAAAGCTCGGGAAAGATAAATTTCTAGGACAAGTCCAGGTCCACCTAAGGTGAGCTCGATACAGCTTCTTAACTTGATTGATAAAAGCAAAACGCTTAGGCAACTGACCCTGGTTCATAACGTCCTACTTTTGGGAAGGAACTTGAAAAATCAGGGTGAACACGAAGGGTGGTATCCTCTCATGGGTAAGCTTGGCCAGCGCGAAATAGGCAAAGATTCTATGGACAGAATTAGAGGTTCTGTGCGGTTGCGAGTTCAATGGGTCCATGACTTGTCTGGTCTGATTGATTACTATTGTCTATGCTCTGACCGGCGGTTGAAAACACTGAGAAAAAGCAAATCAGGGCTACAGAAGCAGCTGAGAACGCTTCAAGCGACTTCAAAAGAGATGAAGGAAGCATCAGAATCAACTTTCTCTGGAGTGCCTTCCCTGCCTCGCTTATTCAAAAAGAAGAAGTCAGTGATTGTATCTGCTAATTCTGACCAAAGTGCTAACAACAGAACAAAAGTTGGAGACGAAAATCCTACCCATCCAAACAAACGGGTTCAGAATGGACGGGGCCAAGAGAACAAATTGATGAGAAGTTTGCACATGGCAAGGGACATGGTTGTGCATCGAAGAAGGAAACAAAAGGACCCACGAACTAGCGAAAACTTCTCCTCAGCCTTTGACGACGATTTCATGGGTTCCGATTACTTTGAGGATTTAGACAGTTTTGGATCCTACGAACAACACGAGGAAACGAACTTGGGCGATGTCGAGTCAGAATTTTTAAACCGTGTTCGCACTTTTAGTCAAGGCGACTCTCCGGGACAAGGAGATCTTGATCGCACTGTGCCTAGCCAAAATGCATCTCAACTTGCCAGAAAATCAACGCTGACTAGCTCATTTATTGCAAATAATGCCGCAATAGTGCGACTACGACAGACGTGTTTAGAAGACCGACATAATCTGCATGATTCTACGAAGTCAGGGGCTCCGCCATTGACTTCGTGGAATATGTCACGATCTATCACAAGAGCAAGCTCAATAAAATCACCGATGCCAAACTGTACTTCGTCCAAATCGTGGAAGGAGAAACACGGGGACGAATCCGATTTTTCTCCCATTTTTAATTTCTTAACGTTGCCTCCTTCTCTACCTAGGATTATCGAAGAGAGAGAAAACAACCACTTGTCACGTCTTGTAATGTCGAGAGCATCATTTTCAAAAGCAGCCAGAAGGTCGCTAAGAAGTGTTGTTAATCCAGGTGAGATGATATTTCTTGAAGTGCAACTATTTTGAAGCCATGATCTCATGTTTGATGATAATAATAAATTGACGCTTGGAAATGTACAATCAGGAGGACTGCTAATCATTCGACCAATGACAGCGCTGAACCTCCCTGACACATTTAATGGCATGTATGTAAAACTTCGTTACGGACCCATTGTTTTGGTATCAGAAACAGTAGAGAGCAAGGTTGCACCTGTTTGGACACATGACGAGAGTCTTGAATCAACCGTGGGCAGTCGCCCTATTAACAAGAGAAAAAGGGGCACTGTCATCACCCGCGACAGCCTGGTAGATGATGGCATAGCAGATTTTACCGACATTGCGGAAATGATAAATCCGACTTGGGCTTGGAATCGACCGAGGAAGAATGATCTTCTCATTGAAGTTGACCCTTTTGACTCAAGTAAGTCTTTGCGGTTGAGTGTAATCGGCGACCGCCTGCAGTCCAAAGTAGAGTTGGGCGTGTTGGAAATACCACTCGGACCGGCCCTAGAATGTTGTGCGCAGAGCTTGGAGGATTTTGAAGAAGACAGAGCCAGATCAAAACCAAAAGGTTTGGCTCCAGCTTATGTACGCTGGTTTCCTCTAATGTCGCCTTCTGAGTCTATTCCAGTGGAAGGAGACATGGGTCAAAGCTTTAGGCCGCAAGAATCTGAAAAACTCAACGACAATATGTTTGAAGAATATTTTGCCCCTTGCATCAAGCTCGCTTTCATGTTTAAGCCTGATGTTGACGTTGACGTGGATTCTGGATTTTCCGACTCTGTGACTACCTTAAGCACTGATCAGTACATGTATGCAAGGTTGGATCGAATTTCTGCTGCTTTGATTGATTCGTTTCGCACCGTTGAGCTCCTTTCGTTCTCTTCAAGGGATGCCGATTTGCGGATATCCGTAACTAAGGCAAAGACGAGGCTAGCAGTAGCAGTTGGGCACATTCAGTGAGTAGTAGTGTTGGCGTGTGGGACATCATTGTTTTTATTGCGTATTTTCTAAGCATACGACTTTGTTTCTAATTCAATAATACGTTCTAATTGTTATGCTGTTCGACAATTTTCTTGGTGTAGACTGGACCAACAAAGTGTGAGCTTAAACACTAAAGCACCAGTTGTCCTTGCACCGACTCCTGTCAAACATCCTCAAGCTACAATTCAGTTCCTATGCTGGAAAAATAACATCCGATCAAAGAATGATATTTCGTCGTATGATATTGTCGCACTTCAAGTGCAGGAACTGGATCTGAAAATAGAAGAATCGTGGTTGTTTGATGTGTGGGAGTTTTACATGGACGTGATGAAGAAGAGAGAAGCAAGAAGCAGATCTCATCATCATGCTACAAACAATACTTTTACAAACCAAACTGGCTCCAATGACTTCGCATTCAGCCGTCACAATAATTGCGAACTAGCTGTGAACAATGCAGCTGCATTTTTGGAAAAATGCGAAGACAATAAGAAAATGAAAAAGGTTTATGTTAGAGAACTTGTACTTGGCTACACGAAAGTGAATCTCAGCTATTTCAAGAGCGGGAAAGGGACATGGGGGACTCCTGAGTCATCAGAAAATGGTGTGCTGGATATTGGTAGTAGTCTTGATATGTATTCTTCTCCAATGTTACTGTCACGAACATGCCCGGTTCAGAGCGATGCTGAGGCTTACCGCCAATGGTCAGAAAATATGACTCAAAGCAATGGTGATGAAGGTTCAAATCACATCAATATAAACATTATTTCTGTTGTGTTCCCATCAATCTCGGAGGCTCCAATAAGATTTCAGAGGAAGGCGATTGAACACGTCTTTGAATCTGAAGGTGACATTTGGTGAGGTTTTTAATGTTTGCTTTATTCTGAACTTTGCTTGTTTTCCTCTAATTTCTGATATTATTTGTTTCACCATCATAGGGGGCCTATTCAAAGTTATTACGCAGCAGAGACGCTGAGGCAACTGTATAAGATTTTGGGGTCACTAGATTTTGTAGGGAATCCTACAATGGTTCTCTCTAGTTTTGCAACTGGACTACGGGATTTTTTCCTCCAGCCCTCTTTGGAAATAAAAAATATAGCAAAAAATCCTTCTCGGGTCGGTGTCGGTGTGTTGAAAGGAACGCTATCTCTTTTTTCAAATAGTGCAGGTGGCATTTTTGGTTTTGCTTCAAATCTTGGAGCTTCTTTTGGCCATTTAAGTGCCACGGTGAGGTTTGATATTTGATTTCGTTTCAATTTGTCACATATCATTACTTAACATTACGTCAATATGCATATGTAATGTCTTTTCAGCTGACACTTGATGATCAGTTTCAGCGAATCCACGCCGAAAAGAAAGCCGCACAACAGCGACATTACGACCGATGGAAGAAAAAAGGACTTGGGCATGTCACACTAATGGTATCCAGGCCATTTCATGACATTGTTTTTGGGATCCTTTCGGGATCAACGGGGCTGCTTACTGAGCCTTATCGTGGAGCGAAAAACAGTGGGGCAGTAGGCTTTACAAGAGGGGCTGCAATAGGCGTTATTGGAGTTGTTGTGAAACCGATAGTTGGATTATCTGACGCCTTTTCACACGTCATGGAATCGATTCATGACATTGCAAAGAGCGTGAATATATTAGAGGTGAAATACAAACAGATTGAACGATACAGGCTTCCTTATGTGTTTGGAGCGAAAAAGATCTTGTTACCTTTCAACCAAGTTGATTCTAGAAGTGCTCAACTTTTGATGAGTTTTCCCCTAGACAAGAGGTTCAAAAAGGGAGAAGAAATTGTGGTTCAGTCTGAAGCTTTGCACATGGGTCATGGCGTTGATCAGTATGTTGTTGTTAGTACAAAACGAGTTGCATTGTTCAAACTGAAGGCTGTTGAGGGTCAAGGTTTTATTGAAGTTGGTATTGTGTGGCAGATTCGATTTGAAAAAGGCTTCAAGGTGACATCAAGTCTTGGAAACAGAGGGCACAATGGGACCATTCTTTGCATATCACGCTTCAATGCAAAATCTGCTGAGCAACTCGAGAAAACAGACAACTCTACCTTTTCTTCTAATGAAAAAGATCTGGATGATTTTTCACGAAGAAAAAAGAGTAACTTAGAGCAAAGCTGCGACTCAGAGACGGGAAGAACATCTATTAACGCTGAAACCCCAAGAGCATCTTTCCCCACAAACCCAAAAGGTGCAGCTTTCAAAATACGTGCATGGCCATTTACCAATGTTGAGGTCGAGGGAGAGACACGGTTTTTTGTTGAAGGCGAATTCAGCCAGCGTTCACAACTTTTAAAGATCCATAATGCAGTATGCTGTATGTCAAACGATTTTGAATCAATCATCTATGAAGGTGTTGCCCATGGAAGAAGCGAAGGGGTCACTTCGTTCGGGCAACTTACATTTGAACCATCGCCGGAACGGCGAGAAAAACCTACTGGCAGTTCTGTGCAAGACCTTACCTACTTATACTCTTCTCTGGAGTCGTCACCATGGATATGCAATGGATTGAAGGAGGAAAATCCTCTTTTTGAAGATATTCTCCAAGCTTCAAAGTATGATGAAGCACCTTATTGGCTGGTAAATTCTCGAGCCAGAGGAATGTTTGTTCCTGTTCCGCCTCCCTCGTTGCCTTCAAACATTGATCTTTCTCAAGATGGTTTCGTATCTCAAGTTCTTTCCGAGTTAGAATGTGGTTTGCGATCATCGGAGAATGCCGAACAGGAAATATATACTTACGCTAGAAGTCAGAACTTCAAGAAGATACAGACAGACCTGATGAAAAGTGCTGTTTTTCAACACAATGATATTTCTGAAGCAGGTAGTGGTAATTCCTCAAGGGTTTTAAAGCCAATTCCATCTCAAGCCAATCTTTCCCTTTCAAGCATCCCTTCAGTTTTATCTTACAACGAATCATTGGAGCCAGGGCTGCAATGTGCGACGGAGAAGAATGTCAGTAAAGATTCAAGTGGAAGTGTTTCTACTATTTGTGCCTTAGAAACCTCCATTGCTCTTGCACCAACTGAGGGGGACAATCTGGATGAAATGGTCTGCTTGGTTGAAAAACCAAAAATACAGATGAAGCAAAGCACCGCTCTGGATGCTCCTTTTCTTTCTACTACGGGTTCGCAATCCATACACAGTCGTTCTCTAACAGCTGAGAGAGAACCAGGTCTAGATGAGAGATTGTGTCGCGTTGAGGCTATGTTAAAGCAGCTGGTCCCTCACGCTCCCACCCAAAATGAACTGCCTCTTGTTCCTGCTTCAAACATATCTGTTTCTCAGTCCAAAGTAGGAATTTTTACTCCTAACAACCAGACGAAAACTGTGGACAGTCCTAGTTTAGCACCTTTGGGATCAAGCAGAGACAGCGAAATTGAAGCATTGCAACGTGAAATATCAGACCTCAAGAAACAACTTGCTGCCAAAAATTCAGAACTCATTGAACAAAATGACACCAAAAACTCTTTTTCACAGGGTTCACTTTCCAATGAAAATAAAAAGAATCATAAGAGGATGAAAAGAATTTTTCATGGAAGGAAGAAACACAAGATATAATATGAAATGCTATATTTAAACATTCCTGTTTGTTTCATACATGAATGAATCTTAACGAAGTTAATTTTTGTGCTCAAGCATATCTTTGATTTCATTATCAACAAATTTAGTTTCAATGTCTTTGCCAAACGACCCAGGCTACTGAAACCTTAATAACCAATATTTTTGATCAATCACTAACTACTAGCTGTTACCAGAGGTTGACAGTTTTTACCTAGTGTTTTGAACATGATGTGGCATAGATTTGTAACACCCACAGGTTGCATGAAAAAATATTAAGACTGAATATACTGATTAGGTACATTATCAGTAACACATAAAAAGTATGTAATTACTTACATTAGGAGGTCCACAAGAGTGGCTTATAACCTAAGGTATGTACAAAGATGTATTGCTCAAAATCTTTTTTACCCAACATTGTGCAGACAACAAAAGCGGCCAGCAAAAACATCACCTTTTACACAATGGCTAGCATAGCTCCAAGATGAGACTCACAAATTCCCGTAAAATTCCAACCTACTACTCTTAGTTTGTTATGCAATTAGCCTTTCCATTGTTGTGGCCATTTTTTGATGGATTCACACCTAACCCAGTCACCGGTCATGTGCAAGGTTTTTGTCAAAGTAAGTTTGTGGCTTTTTTTATGATGCTGTTATTAATATGGTACATGGATCACATTAACTAACAAGTTGCTGTTTCTTAATTGCATTGCCAGTTGAAAGAATGGTGTCTTAAGATCTTTGAGTGGATCTCAGTGATTGCCATCCTATCATCCATTGGTGCTGGACCAAGGCTTTAGGCATCACACTTAAATTGAGTCAACCAAGTTGAGAGCATAACAATCAACATAAAATTGCTAATAGCATCAGATAGATGCTTGCAATTAATTATTCCTATTACTGGCTAATATCCTTTGACAACAATTATTATGGATCAGACATATTGGAGTAACAAACAATAAAGTACTAACTACCATAGTTAGACAAGAGCTCCAAATGCATTGTATTCATCATTATCTTTAATAATAATAATTAGAGATTGCAGGATATTTTTAAAGTGAACTACTATAATGTACTGGACAATGATTTTCAAGCAAATTAAACATAACTTTTGCTGTTTGACAAAGAAGAATCACCATAATAATCATCAGGAATGGGAAGAAGGCTGCCTGTTGTTTTTTCTCTAAATTTTAAACACTGATACTTACTTACATAGAAGTACCTGTAGGGTAACCGGGTGAAAAATAACATTTATCATTATGACATCAGACAACATGCTCCATTTAACCAAGAAAACATTCAAAGGAAATAACCTAAATAAGATTGCATTCTTACACCCTAAAAAATTATCCCATCCTAAAAATTGAATTTTGAGCAAAAAAATAATTTCTTGATTTTCTTGTGGACCCCCTACTTACATGCTCAAAATAGGGTATTAATTTAGGTATATATTTTTGATATTAGACCCACATAGAAAATCCTTTGTTTGAGTATTATTTTTCATTTCTACCTAAAAATACAGCATGCTGTTGTTGAGAGTAATACAAGATATCACATACTCGCCATTTTTTTATCAGTCTTTGACATGGCGTATTGTGTCACAATGGTGAAAAGAATGAGTTGCAATCTGATGGATCAAACAATCAATAAGTGCTACAATGTGGGATCTGATGGTTGAAATGGAAAACTGATGATCTGCACAAATGGCTCATTCTTTTCATCATTAAATTGACACAATGCTTGCAACCAGAAGGATCCCCATGTTTATCAAAAAATCTGTGCTGGAATGCTATGTGATAACCATTGCTTGTGATTCAAAAGATTGCCACTTTGTTTCAGCTAATGCTTGTGCTGTACTTGTGGCTCATTCAATTGCAATGAAAATTGTTGTGATGAATAAATAAGGAGCCAAAGTCTTGGCTCTAAAAATTCCTTGGAAATACAAGGAGCCAAAGTTTTGTCACTTTAAACTAATTTAAATCAATGGCCAGAGTAACTAAGCTCAACAAAGTAGGACAATAAAGTCTTATTCTTTATAGTTATTGTGATCATTATTTCAATTTTACTCCACCAACTAATACATAAGTGGATGAAGAGCTAGATTTTGTTAACAAGAAACAGCAGATTCAGGTAAAAAGAGAAAATTTTAGCTTAAACACCATCCACACTGTGTTTAAATAAGTTTTTGGTGTACACAAGGGTATCAAAGGGTGCCAAAAGGTACCAAAAGGTGCCCATATTATTTCCCTCAAAATAAAAAAACCCAATTGATCTTTGCGATGAGTAATTTTCACAGGGTTCATGTAAAAAAGACTTTTGAAAACATATCTGTTACAGGTATGTTTGGAAAATGTGTAAACCTGTTGAAATACCAAAACTTAATGATGTCAACAGCAAACCATTTGAGACTATTTCTAGTTATATCAAAACATGATATTTTGGAATCTGTGCTCAAATGGTTTGCTGCAGGCATAGTTGAAAAAAATAAAATCACAGTTTGCAAGAATGAATTTATAGAATCATAGATATTTTTATTTTTTGTTCAACATATTAAGGTGCTTCAAGTTTGAAACAGTAAGAAAAAGCTCAAAAATAATGTCAAAATTCCGTCATTTGAGCCATAAAATTACTTAAAGTACTTCAGTTGCATACACTTCCCATCTCTTCACACGAGCAGAAGTAGCTGCCAAAAAACATGCAAAAGACAGCAACATCATCAACCTTGATCACAATACCAGCCAATGCATATTTCATTTGTTGTCTGTGGTATTGTAAGTACTGATGTAAGTATGCATGTATACTACAAATTCAATTTTAAATGCTTAAAAAACATAAATGATTTTAAAAATGAGTACTTGGCATAAAAAAAGTTGAACTTCTTATGGCTTGTGTTGTTTCTAGTTGTTTCTGTAATTTGTTGCCAAAGTTCTCTGGATCTTTTGCTAAGTTTGTCAACAAATTTAACTTAATTTTTAGTAATTGTTGAATTTCTTTGGATTTGAATAGATTTTGGGCAAAGACGCCTTAATCAAAACTTGATGACATTTCTTTTTCAAAGAATACACAAGCTGCTACAGATCACACATTTTCATACCACCCCAAGGAAAAAAAAATACAAAAGAAGAAAAATTCAAAGATTGATTGATAGAGTTTCATCAAGTATGATCTAAGAAAAGGTCTAATTGCTTCTAAGACTAAGATTTTTATCAGTTTACT
>JALLOT010000040.1:0-32252 GCA_036939595.1 Thalassiosira livingstoniorum | reverse complement strand
GCCTCATGGTTGCAAATCATGAGAGGTAATATAAGAAAAGCCAGCGCTGGGAATTCATGTTGACCTCAGTTTTGTTGCAGTAGAAAAAAAAAAGAACAGACTCCTCAAACAGATGGAACTTGAATGCAGATGAAACAACAACCTGTCATCAATCATGGAGGAGACCAAAAACATAACAAACACAACCAATATCATTTTTCAAACAAATCATTGTTCTCTTGTGTAATTCCTTTATGTTTGTTGGTTGCTGGATTAAGGAACAGGTGAAATACTACGATTGGTTGTCTGTTGTAATGATTAAGAGGATGGGCTTGTCCCATAATTTCTTTAAAAAAGACTACATAGAAAAGTTAAAGCTCATGACTTATACAAAACAAAAAAGCAAAACTTGATTTGTTTGTAGATCAATGGTTGCACACACTGGGTATTGAATTTGTGGAACCACCAATGATGGCAGATTCAGTTTTTATTCCCCTGTCACTGGCTCCAAAAACAACAGAAAAGAACCTAATGATTGCAGTACAAATAATACTTTTGAGAATAAAAACAACTTAGGTGTTTGAAACAATTTTCTCAAGTTTGTTAACCTTTTTCATGTGTTTTTTTTTCATCATTGTGTGCAAACAATTGTTGGGGTCCATGGAATGCATTCTACATAAGAGAATCATACTTAGGTTGCAGGTGAACAAGGAAAGAATGGTGGTAATGAAGAGAACAGAGGGGGTATTTCTTAATACCTTTCAGGTGTTGGGGCACTGACTCTTTCTGGAGCAAAGAAATTGAATTTGGAGACTGCAGTAACACAATTAGAATTTAGATTCCATTTCTTAAACAAGGAGATCATAATTTAAGTATAACACAACTAAAGTACAGTGCATTTAGATCATCAAAATTGGGGTCCAGTATACAGCTATTGCTCCTTCAATTACTACATACTTCAAACCTCATATAAATACGTGGAAGTGAATTGTTCAGACCATTAAGAAATGCACATATATTAAGGTGAAGAACTGAGTACAAACATAAATTTGAGAGCAAATGCAGATCTTAAAATACCTTCTTGAGCCCTCTGGTTCTATTTTCATACCCTCCACACTCCTCCACATCAACATCTTTTGACAAATTTATTGTGCTGATTACATTGAAACTAGAGAGCTGCACTTAAGAACTGTGCTGGTCAGGATTCTGCAGGTCATTACCATCCTTTATGTTGTGTAAAGGGAAGGAAAGGAGATGATCAGAAGGAAGCAAGGATGAGTGAATCATGCAATGCAACTACCAAAGATAAGAGAGCAAAACTCCCAAAAACACTCACCAATTAATTTTTCAAAATTGTTTTGGATAGGAGTAGTGCTTGGGAAATAATAGGGGAAAACAGACAAATCATTTCAAAGCTGACATTGCCATGGTGAAAAGATTGGGACAGTCTTTTGATGTTGTTGTCACTAAGAAGAAATTGAAAATCTGAGTTGATGTTTGTTGTTTCTCAGGGCATATGAGACTATTAGTAAAACCATTGAGTCAAAACACACATGATAGTTATTAGAGTGAGCTTACCTAAGGATTTTCTATTTAAGTCTCTGTGGGATGAGCAATGTGTGACAGCATGCCTTCATGAGGAAGAAAAACCTAGATTTGTCATTTTGGGAATTTGGGATTTTCTTCATCTCTTCTGAGCACTTTGGAAAACAAGCAAAGTATTAATTGTTTTATCAACCAAAAAAGATGAAAAAAATCACTGTTTTTAAGTGAGATGCACTTCAAGGTTTTTGATGTAGTCCCTAAAAACAATGACTGAAGGACCAGTAGTAGGTGCATTTTGATAGGTGCATATCAGAAACCAAGAATGCCTATTTTTTCTTAGTTTCTGAGCAGCTTGCCAAAACACATGCCTATCATTTTTATGGCTTTGGTGGGTGTTTGTCTATCACTGATCCAATTATTAAGATCTAAATATACATTTGAAAAAATTATGCATTAAATCATTTATCATTCATTTCTCAAACTTTAGTGAGAAGTTATAATGAATTTGAAGTTGACATCTTGGACAGAATATCTCACAAACATTGCTTACACAGCAGTGCTCACTTTTATTTTACTACATTATTTGTGTAAATGGAAATTTACTTTTATCACACTCAAATGAAAATCTTCCGACAAGTAAGCTAGAGAATTAAAACACAAAATACAGGTGAATGATGTTTATGAAAGTAAAATAATAAAAACAAAATTATTTGTTTGTAGTTAATTTTGGTGTTTTTCTGACCTTGAAAGATTTTCAGTTTTGATAGGGGAGGTAGCTGCTAGGTACCCTTAATGTTTATGAAAGTGTACTGTGTGGTTAAAAACATAATGGGTAGAAAAATTCTGATATAAAAGTGTACAGAGTAATATCCTCAAGAATTTATTGGGTAAAGAAAAAAGAGACTTTAAAATATCCTTACTGAATCATCCTGATTGAGATTAAATGTCATGAACTCATAAATCATTCTCTTTTTACGTTTTGATTGTGTACAGAATGTTTTCAAACTTCAAAAAGTACCAAGTATTTTGATTTTGTATTAAAAATATACTGGGTATGGGTTAATTGTACAAAGACATACATTGGGTACAATTTCACCAATGTTTAGGGTAGTAAGAACCTTAGAAAATAGGAGTAGCAAATAAATATTACAACACAATGAAAATAATACTATGGTGGGTAGACAATACAATAGGGAGAGATAGGGATACTTGTGCATAATACATACTATTACTAATCATTCAACTAGTACAAAGTGCAAAAGAACACAGGAAAAGTGTAATGCTACCTTTCTGTTATTGCTATCTTGCACAAGATGGCGAGCATGTACAAAAATAAGATCACATCATTGAATCAACACCATTTTGTTCTGTCACATGTTTCCACTTCTTCACTCTCCAATGCTTAGGCTTATGAAGAATTAGAAAGGTGTGACTGAAAATCTGGGTCCCACTAAAAAAACTACCACAAAAAAAAGTATCTACTTACTAAAGACTACCAATAAGGAGAGCTGAATAGTTGACAGAATAGCTAAAGGTCAATTTTTTGAGGTCTGATGTAATATTTTTTTGACAGCCAATCATTCATCACTGGTCTCCAGCAGGAATTCAATAATCAGCTATAGTTAGATGCAAAGAAGGGTCATAGTCAGGTCATTGTAGGCTCAATAGTCATAAAATTTCAGAGATTCAAAAATTCTGACTCAGGTTATATGTATGTAGGGGTGTTCTTGATTTACTGTGTTTTTGACAAAAAAGTGTCAATATTATATTTATAGTACTACTGCTAGGTAGGGTGTGATAATACTCTAGAGGTATTGTACATTGAAGTAGTACAATGCTCATGTTACAACTTTTAAAATTAATAATACTTTCATACTTATAAATGAAATCTACTTTAAAGCAGCAAAAATGAATTATATAATGAAAATAAACCCTGATAAAAAAAGCAAAGAGGGAGTATTACTTATATGGTATCTTCTTATTCATCTGGTTGAATACTAGAGCAAGTCCATTCAACTGGCTCAAAAGAGTTAAATAATGATCTGGCATAATCCCAACATGAAATAAAATGAATACCAGTTATTCATCTCTAATTAAAAACACAATTTTTGATGATTTTGAAGGAACCTAGTTATTCAGCCAACTATTCAGCCCCCCTTAACATGGTGGTCTAAGTATAACTAAGTACTTACTGACTTAGGTAAGTATTGTTTGACTATGGTACTGACAATCCTTCACCAGCAATGCAATTAATTGGTGGAACTATCACTTTTTTCTTGACTTAAAAATACAATGCACATTTCCAGTAGCTGCACTTGAGCAGCACTGATTAGGTGCATTACTTTTTAAAAAGTTAATGTTTTTTACCTTCCAGAAGATAATAATTGCTGCAATGGTTGGTGGTAGCTGGTGAAGTGCCACTAGCAACAAGTTGTTAGCAAAACTACCATTTTTCTAGATGTAGATAATTGAAAAAAAGGAATTCTCATATCTGGTTGCTGCCCTCAAGCAGCACCATGCATGTGCAATAATTTTTTTAGATTATTCATTTTTTGTTTTCCGTAAGACCATAGCTGCCATCATGGTTGGTGGAAGCTGGCAACATTCTGTTAGCAATAAATTGTTAGCAGAACTACTATCTTTTTAGATAGATAAAAATGAATGCTCATGTCTGGTAGCTTCCCTCAAGTGGCATGAGACATGTGCCTTAATTTTTACATTGTTGATGTTTTTGCCTTTCAGAAGACAATAATTGCTGTCATGGTTGACAGCAGCTGGCAACATTCTGATAGCAGCCTTGTGTTAGTTTTGTAATGTTGTGGATGGTGAGTAAAGAGTACTAGAATACTATATAAGGGAACTTAATGAGTAGGTAGATATATAATATTTATATAGGTATCTACTTACCTGTTTGTTCTCAGATACATACAATACTTATCACAATAAGTACTAATGTTAAAAGAGGTTCAGGGAATCTCAGAACACTCAGAATGTTGTTCCCAACAGTACTTATTTCCCAGTATTTGAGGGAAGGGAACTTTTTTCTTATGGAATAAAAGTTCCCTTCCCTCAAATCTGGGAAATATAATGAATTCCATGTTTTTTGTTGAAATCGTGGCATGGAAATAGTCTCAAAAAAGAGAGTGTTATTTTTCAAAAAGAGTAACAGAGAGCATTGCTTTTTTCAGTTTTTTATGTAGTACTCTATCAACAACGACATGGTGGTGATACTCCCAACATACCATGATTTCATCATCACCACAATGAAATTCCAACTCCAACCCATACACACCTTCTGGTGATGTTGGAAATGAGTTTTTCTTCTCTTACTTCCACTTCTGTATGTTAGATCCAAATAGCGACTCTACTTTGATCTGTACTTCCCCTTTGTCAACTTCTTGCTCCACTCATCTATTGCTCCCAGAACAGCTTCAGCTCCTCTATTGCTCCCCAAACAGATTTCTCTCCCACTCATAATCATAACTACGCTTAGCATGAGAGTAGCATCAACAAACATGTGTTGAAAAGTGAGCATCAAGAAACTGCATACTCTGGATTCTGATGTGTATGAATCCCCAGTGTGACTCTTCAATTTCAGAAAGTCCCAGATCATGCTAGTTTCTGGAACAATATGGTAGTTCTGGAACACTAGAACATGGTTGTACTAGCCAGTAAGCACAGTTAGAGTTCAAGAATAGGCGATTAAATACAAAACATCTTCCAATTCTAGTTACAACATCTCATACCCACTCCCAATTCTGCTTTGGTCTGATCTTCTCCTTTAATTCCTTTTTCTCCATTCTTCTATCTCTCTGGGTTCAAGTTTTGTGTGATAGTTTCAGAAATATTTTGAAGATAGGTGAGATACGCTGGTACAATGGTCATACTCTTGATTTCTTTTATTCTATTATTTGTTCCTCTTTAGCAATAACTTTCCATAAATCCATATGAATATTTGTTTTATGGATATCTTCACAGATGATTGATCATTTCCGAAATACGTAAAACCCGTAAGGGGATCAAAAGAGGCAAGCAATGCATTCACTGATACGTTACCTACATAATTGCTGTGGCTTACAAGATTTTGTCTCAAGTTGTCTTAATTTAATGTCCTTGAACTTGAGTCACACTTTCACTTTTGCTAGGTAATTTCTATTTTCCTGCTTGCTTGAATCTGAAAAATTCAAGAGACAAAAAAAACACGTAAGTTTGTGTCCAGAGATCTGAATGTCAGAAACATTATGCACTTCTTAAAAGAACTGGAAGAATTTCTTGCCTGTTGGTAGCCCTTGAATATTAAAATGGTTCTATAAAAGATCAAGCAGCAAACAATGACAACAGAGAAGTAGAAAGGAAAATAGGAGAAAATTCATCACAAAGTTTTAGATTTCAGGGAAAGTTGTGGCCAACTTATCATTTAGAGTAGCTTGGACTAGTGAATGTGAATGTCATATGTCTAATCAATGAATTAAAATGAAAAACTATCATATGAAGAATTTTGTGTATGAGAATGTTAAAATAGGAAATAAATGGTTTTCTAATGATAACAATTGTTTAATCATTGTAGTGTTAATTGTAAAGTGAAGAAATTTAATTGTACCATAAATTGTTGATATAAACCCGTCTTCTGAATTGGAAATAAATTTGATTCATGGAGCTTGTGGAATTAATTTATGGAACATTATTATTGTCAAGTAATTCAACACAATAATTGGGATTAATTATTATTTCCCTTGACCAACACACTAAAATTCAATTCCTAGAACTAATGTCTAAAAAATTGATAATATATAAACTGTCCAACAGTCATAACAAGAGTCAACACCTTTAAATGAAGATTTTTTTGTCCCGTGGTGCCTTTGTACAAGTTTTGGGAATTGACCAATCAGCAGGTATAAAAAATATCACAGGACAAAAACTTAACATGGAATAGTTTCATTATCTGATGATTTCATGATGAAACTTCATATCTAATGTATATGATGTTTGATGAGTGTTGATTTTAATGATCTTATTGTTGGTGTTTTTACCATTTTGGGTGTTTTTGTCATGTTTCATATTCTATCATTTTGGTTCTCCAGTTCAATCTTTTTTGCTATTTGGGTGTCATCTTCTGTAGTGTTATCATATTTTTGCATTTCTCATCAAGTCTTCTTGTATTTTTGCACATCTATTTTAATATTTAAACATATTTCAATTTCTCTGGACAATACACTCCAGTACACAAGTGCCAAGTTGGAGTTTTGATTGATAAAATAAAAAGAGTTGTGTATTATTATGAGAATGGTGTGATATATTGGATAAAAAAATGTCTGATTCACATTGCCCTTTTGCCATCTGGTGTAGTATCATTTTTGTGTTCCCACTTTGGTGCTGGTGCTCTCATCTTTTTTTGTGTTCTTGATTTTGTGGAATTTACACTTAGCATACTTGTTCATGTTTAAGTTGAATTTTGAGTTTAACTTGAACTTTGCTGAAGTTGAAGTTCAATTAGGATCTTTTCTTTTGAAGTTGATTTGAAGTTGGAACATCAAAGTCAAAGGTAATTTCTGGGAATATTGTGGAATTCCAATGCTGACATTGTTTCAGGTGCCATGAAAAATGTGGTTCCAGTTGAGTCTTTTTTCATTTTAAGGAAATTTTTTCATGATTTTCGAAAATAAGAAGTAAAAATTTACATACAAAAAAATAATCATGCATTTTCATAAAATGGCTAAATAGCAAGAATGGCCTGGGAGACTACCATACTCACAGATTATTAGCTCTTTCACAATTGCTAAATTCTTATTGCTTATGAAATGCACTGTTTTAAATTGAATTTGTTTTTAGAATTCTTACTGAAAGTCCATTTAAAATTGCATTAATTTGTAGTATTAGTGAATGCTTTAATACATCATAATGCAAGTTGAAAGCAATTAACAAGAAAAACAAAAAGAGAGAAATATGACTCTGCTTGAAAGTCAAACCAAATGTTGAGACTCAAATTCAATTTTGATCAAAGGTGCATATGAAAAGCAATCACAACTTTGAAATTATTTTTTCATGGGAAAATCTTGTGTTTCCTATTCTTGCTTTCAGAATATTGTTGTGATTTCATGTTGTCTAGTGATCTTGATTCATGATTGAAAACAAGCAAGATGAAGAAAAAATATGACAGTAATGATAATAAGCTAACAAATAAATGCTGTCAGACGATTTTGAGGTAAAAATATAGCATCTTCATAGCTTTCTGTTGTGCCTGCACCAATCAAGTAATTTTTGTTCCATCCAAATCCCTTATTGTTTTTTTGTAGGAAAGATGCCACAGCACTTCTAATTGTTGATAAAAATTATTGATTATTTTTGTCTTTGCCAAACTTAGCAAGAAAGAAAAACTAGACCAAAAAAGATCATTAATAAACCTCTTTAATGTTAAATGTCAAATACTGAAACAAATAAAGAATATGCAGTGAATGTCCTAGCATTAATTATTGCAACCTTTGGCAACAGGCCATAGTTGTACACTGGTTGTAAGTCACGCATTACTTCACCATTTTACTTTTTTGCATGATTACAATGGTTTGTATATTTGAAGAAGTTACATCAGCTATTACAAAATTCTGAATTCATTTGTTTGTGCCAAATATATGAAACATGCAGCAGTGAAACACGACCTAAAATTTTTCCCATTGCATGTTGTGCAAAAGATAGAAAAACAAGTGATGCTCAAACGAGTTTTGAACGAACTACGGCAACACATGAAGTCAAATGAAATAATATTCTCAATGTTTTTGTTTTGCTACAATGGAACACAAATTCTGTTAGCAAAACAAAAATGTTTATTACAGGTGTTTAATCTACATTGTCAAACAAGGCAAATATCAAATTCATTTTTGACAAAATGCCATTCACTGACTTTTTTCGTTCACGAAACACAAACACTTGTGCTGTACCTTTCTTTCAGCAAATATTTTGCAACAGCCACTCTAAAATCATTCCTATTCGTTCCTGGAGCTAAAACTATTGCACTACCCAAAATACTGCTTCCATCATCCACATACCTAACTAACACTCAATCTCACTCAATCTCACTCAATCTCACTCAATACCCACCACCACCACCCTCATCCCCACCATCCACACCATCCACACATCCCACCCCCACCCCCAAAAATCCCTCCAACAACTCCTCCTCCTCCCTCATCCCCAAAAAACTCCTCACCCCAAACGGCATACTCCACCCCCTCTCCCATCCAAACTCCAATGCCTCCCTCACATTTATACCGTAATACTGACATATAGTTAGTAAATTGTCCTGAGAGTGGAATTCGTGCAATGCCGCCAGGTCTAAGGTGTGTCGTATGGAATGGAGGGAGGTGAGGAGGGATTGGGTGAGTGAGAATGCCTCATCGTTGGACAGATTGGAGATATTGGACAATTCGGGGAAAGTGGATAGAATTTGCGAAAGGGTGCTTTTTGGATTTTGGGGGTCCAATGGGACTCCGCCTTGAGTTGCGGCGAGGATGTCGAGGAGGATGGGAATGGGAAGGGAATGCTGCATGGATAGTTCGTGGAGGGTGCTTTCTACGAGAGAGATTTGTTGTTCGGGCGGTGGGGGATGTGGTTCGTGGAAAGGGTATCCGTGGTACTCATTTTCGATGGCATGATTTGCATATTCGTGATTGTAATCGTATCCCGGTGGGTGTGGTGGCTGTGGTGGNTAATCGTATCCCGGTGGGTGTGGTGGCTGTGGTGGGTGTGGTGGGTGCGGTGAGACGACTCTCTGTGCGAAGTAATCATCGTACTCGTGCCCATACCCAACAAACCCATCATATCCATTACGCTCGACAAACCCATCATACCCATCACGGCCATCATAGCCATCAAATCCATCAAATCCACCATTCCCAAGCCCATCATCGACATCATCCATGTCATCAATATCATCCATATACTCCGGACTTTCAAACAATCGCCTCCGAATACCCCGAATACTCCGAACCGTCCGTCTCTCGAAATAATTATCGTGATCGTGCACGAACACATCTTTGGGGTAGGCCTTTGCCGATTTGAGCGGTTTGCTGATGGGATTGCGGGGGTCGAAATGTATGACTTCGGAGTTGTTGGATTGGTTGGACTGATTGGAGTTGTTGGAGTGGTTGGATTGGTTGGACGATGGGGAAGATGGGGAAGTTCGGGAAGTCTTGGCGGTTCGGGCGGTTCGGGTGGTTTGGGCGGTTATGGGAACATTAACATCATGGACGTCATTAACGCCATCCGCGTTGTTGGGGTTGAGTGGATTGAGCCAGCATTCGGTTCCATCGTCATTGCAAAGAACTTCATCCTTTTGCTGGGTCAAAAGCTCGGCATCTTGGGCGTTTTGTGTTTCGATCTGAGTTTTTTGACTGGTTTGAGTGGTTTGAGCTGTCATGGAAAAAAAGAGTGCGGTGGACGACCCTGATGATGATGACGACGACGACGACGACGACGACGATGATGATGATGCTGGTGATAGTAGTGGTGATGATGGTGATGATGCATGTGGGGTGTGTCGGGTGTGTCGGGTGTGTCGGGCATTGGTGAAAGTGCCACCAAATGAGAACGCATTCACATAAAAGCTAGGGTGCAATGGACCGCTGCCACCAGCAATGCTTGCAATGATTGCAATGACGACACTCATTGGGGCGGCGACTGTCATGGTTGAAAATGGGGTTAGCTATTTTCGCAAGGATTTGGTTTGATTGTTTGTTGGATTGGTCAGAGAACAGGGACGGTGTTGTGAAGATCTTTTCTTGTTGACTGCTTCGTTGTTGAATGATGGGTATTGTACAATAATGGGCAGGATCAGCAGGATCGATGGCTGGATCTCGCTGGATTGATGGGTGATTGCATGATTGCATGTGATGGCTAAAAATGATGGCGATGATGTCTGGTGGATTTTGGATTGGCGAAAAAATAAGAGAAATAACTTGAAGTTGACCCAGAAAAATTCCATTGCAACAGATTGCAACCTTATTTTTGGAGATACTCAAAGTAACTACCCTAAATTAATTTTACTTACCTACATTTTGCACAATATCTACAATAACTGCAATGATGACACAGGTTGACATCTTATCTCTTATATTGCAGACTCAAAACTTCTCCCACAGGATGATTCACCCCAAACCACCAGAGCGTTAGCCCACCAAGACTGCACTGATCGTTGCTTATCAATCTCTGGTCTGCCATCATTGGGTGTAGGCAGAAACAGAATTACTCTGTAGCAAGACAGTGTCCAATCACTAAGTAACCAGTAAATTTTCAATGACAAATAGCAATAGCAGATAAAATTGACAACATAATACCAGTCTATTTCACTATTAGTATATCACAAATGGAACTCAACACAAAAGATTTCAGCTTTCGACATATTACTTGATTTGTTTATTGGATAGTACCATCATATATGTCAAATGATCTGTGAAAAATGACATATCATTGGTTATTTTCTCCAAATAATAATCTTCCTACCATTCTGATCATGACTCCATTTGTTGTATGGAGAAAACAACACTAACTTTTCTCTCAATTAATTACATCCACTACTCTAGTTATCAATCTCAGGTCTGCCATCATTGGTTGGAGGCAGAAACAGAACCACTCCACAGCAAGACAGTGTCCAATCACTATGTAGCAAGTACATTTGAAATGGAAAATAGCAACAGCAGATAAAACTGACAACATAAACCCAATCAAATTCACCATTAGCACACATCACAAATGGAACTCAACACAAAAGATTTCAACTTTCAACATATCAATTGATTTGTTTATTGGATGGTACAGTGATATGTGTCAAACAATCTGTGAAAAATGACATATCATTGGGTATATTCTCCAAATAATAATCTTCCTACCAAGCAAAAGATAATTCCATTTTCTGTACACAGAAAAATAACACTAACTTTCTTCTCAATTAATGATACCCACCACACTAGCACCAATAGGTTTCTACTTGTCAGAATATTATTATATTATTAGTTGCATAATATCTAACACCAAAATAATAAATTGAGATTATAGTTGCCAAAGATTGTTTGAAAATGTGGGCTTTCATTTCATCAAACAAAAGTAATGATGATATTGTAACTGCCATGTGCCAAATTACTTTATGAGAGATGCTGGATTTGCGAGTTTTCATTAAGGTGTCAATTGAAGCCATCTGTTCAAAATTAATCAATAATTTTTTAGGGTTTTGAGTTTTCATTGCATGGTGTGTGTCAAAACCTTCTTTTCCAAATTCCAGTCTAATATCTCAATGAAAAGTCAAATTTTTAGGGGGATATGGCAGAAAAAAACAAAACTTTGTATTGATCAGATTTAGACAGAACATTTACACAGGATCTTCTGCCAATGCTCAACATGGATTGCAATCTACCATCATCTCCCACAAAAAGATTCTAAGATCTAAAGCACTAAAATAAATATTGTATAACCTAAGTTGATGTAAAATCATTTTAGCATAAATTTTATGACAAAAAATTATTATTTTCCTCAAATACTTTTTTTTCATTTAGAAGTTATGTTCTTTGATAACATATAAACAACCATCAACAAACAATATCTTTTCTACACAACACATCCAAACATTCAGAGAAATGGGGAAAAAATCATGTTTGTGGTAGGTATGTAAGGTAGTGTGACAGGTACCATGATGTGCTGTATCTGTAAGTATTTAGGTGTCCACTAATTTGCTTCTGTTGTTGTGGTGGTTGATGGTCATTGTTGTGCATTCCAAACACCTAGAAAATTGCATAATGATACTGTGATTTTTCTGGTCCTTTTTGTGTTGCAATGGACATATTCTAAATATGTAGACAATCAATACAAAAACTTCAAAAGTTAGTTTGTTTATGGGGTGTGGGTGGGGCACAAACAATAAAAATATAAGAGGCACTCCTTCACATGGTAAGTATGAGAGTTGATCATCAACCATCAGTCATCAGTCATCATGCAATTTTCAAATAAAATCATCACTGTTTCAGCATTTTTTGTATTTTAATTTCTATTGGGTTTAGTGTGTTTTTGTTGATTTCTGTGTGTTTTTGTTAATTTTCATGCATGAAAAAAAGGAAAATACATGAAAACACACAAAAACACAAACAAAAACACACAGAAACGCACATGAACAAACGAAGAAATCTGAGATCATTTTTTCGTTAATAATTGCAAAAATAATATTATTCATTTATTTTTAAAAGTTTTCAAAAACGATTTTGTCGCCATATATTTGATTACGTCACGTTTCTTGTTTCGTCATGGTTTTCTGTAAATTCACGTCCTTGTATGAAACAAACACGGAAGATACATGACTCCGGGATGTTTCTGATGTTGTGTAGAGCAGTAGAATAAGTACAGTACAATATTGTACTATTACCATGCATAGCATAACATACCATACCATACACATGCCACCTGCATAACAACAACATAAAATAAAACCCGAAACCCGAAGCCTAAAAATGCGAGGCCCAGCGCCAAAGCTGCCCAGCCAAATAAAGATAAGTGCTGCTGGCTGCAGTGCTGCCCGCTGCCTGGCGGCTGGATTGACCAAGATGAGTCGGTGTAGGAAAGGATCCGAAATGCACTGAAAGTATGGTAATTACTGATCATCACCATGGCTCAAGTTTCCTCTAACGCAGTTGGGCCGCTGAAACCCCCTTCCCCTCAAAACCCAGTGGAAGAAGTCAATGAAAAGGAAAAGATGCAAATTTCGAAGACTCTGTCAACTTTAGAAGAATCAGAGTATGACACGGAAGCACCAACGCCAACTCATGGAACAAAAACATTCTACAACGATGTCATTGGCATTTTCGGAGACTTCGACATGAAATACTTCCACATAGTTTACTCAATTCCCTTCTTTTCTACTGCTGCCATGTCTATACCCTTCGTTTACCTCTCCATCTACTTAGTGGACGTCTTTCATACTCCAGTAAGCACAACAGGAATCATCCTCGCCTCAATTCGCCTAGGTGCAATTCTGGGCTCCATCTTCAATATGCTTGCCCCCAGACTTTCCGCTGTTCTCTTGCTTCTCTTATCGATTGGGGGATTTACAGGATTATTCTTTGAAGAAACTTCGAGCAATCTCATTTCCTTTTCGTGTTGCAATATGATAACAGGTGTGTGTGGTTCAAGCTCCTACGTGCAAATATTTGCCAAACAAGAGTGGGGAACGGACATGACCAAAATGAGGAAAGCAATTCCTATGCAGTGGGTTGTGAATGGTTTTGGGTTTGGATTTGGAGCTTTGATTTCTGGTTTGATTTTTGATTCTTTTGGTGTGAGGGGAGTGGCTGGGGCAGGATTCGTTTTACAAGGAACATCACTTGGTTCGGTTTGCCACTATCTTTGCATTGCAAAGGATTGCAAAGGGATGGTATATCATGAAAAAGTCTCAGGAAAGATTGATTCCGAAGATTCAAAGGAGTATTTAAAGGACACAGAAAATGTATCAAAAGGCACCAACATTTTTGATGCACCAATTCCTGATCCAAAACATGTCTACGAGGAAGAAACAGACGAAAAAAGGAAAAGACCATTTAGAACGTCTTTTGAACAGGACATTGCTTCTATCAAACATGAATTTGGGGACAAGTCAATTAAGAACAACTTAGACAAGGGAGATATGACTACTTTCATTAAAGATGAAAATCACTCTGGTTTGAGTGATTTGGAAGTGGGAGCAAGCAATGGAGAACAAGCGGGAGAAAAAAATAAAACATGTGATGACATTGTGGTGGCTCCGGATTCGACGGTAAGAGATGAAATAGCAACTGACACCACTAAATTTGAGTTTGGAGATGCAGCCAATGAAGAAAAGGCAAAAAGTAGAACCTCGAGGGTTTCTTTTTCACCTATGCCTACAGAATCATTTGAACAGGAAAACACTGCACATCATAGTAACATGAGCAGTCCTCGTGTCGTATTCGAACAAAATGGAGACGATAAACAAATCCAGGAGAAAAAGAACGATCTAGATGCACCCGCAGATGGTATTGATTTTTCTTTGCGCCGACACACAGTCCAGAAATGGATGAAAGAATCAGCTAGAAGTGGGGATCTTCGACCAACACTTGTCAGAAATTTCTCTGACTACAAGCAAATAAAAAAAACTGGATTTGTAAGCATCATCTCACTCATGTTTGCCCTCGCTTCAATAACCACCGGTTCATTCCTCTCTGTGGGGCCAATCTACGTAGTTCAACAGTTTGGCCGGTCGGAAGCCACCATAGGGACATTGCTTGCCGTGTCACAATTTGCTGGGACGGTAACAAATTTATTGATTTTTACAAAAAAAGGATTGGAAATTCAGAAGAAATATCTTCCAACTCCATACAATTCGTATGCTCTTTTTATTGTGGTTGCTGTGTTTGCTTGCCTGCTTTTGGTTCCTTCTTTTGCGATGCAAGCGATTTGCGTAATGATGATCTTCATTTTCAATGTGCCATTGCTTAGTACAATAGGTGAAGTACAAGGTAAGAAGAGGTATGATATTTAGCGATCTGAGTATTTCTAATTCTCCTCTGTGAAGTGACCTAGTCTTTTGATATGTTGCAGGGGCTGTTTCGACCAGCAAAGAATATTCCAGCCAAGGACCTCTAGGAAACATTATCTACTCTGCTTTTCATTTAGTGGTGGCATTGATTCTACCAAAACTGTACGATGTCAACCATCTCTTACCTTACTCAGTAGCGGGCATTGTATCAATTCTCTTGGCATTGTTCTTCATTTTGAGTTTTCAACGCCGAATCAGGCAGAATTCAGATACACTCTCTGTGTTTCAGGTGCATTCTGAAAGCGACAATAACGCGCGCATGACGTTTGTATCGCAGGAAGTTTTAGCACGAATGGTTCGCACTGCACGCTTCAGTCGAATTAGCCGCATCAGTCGAATGAGCCGCTTCAGTCGTGTCAGTAATGTGCGCAGGGGCACTCAACAGCAGCCTGTGGATTCGGCATGACGCGTTCCGTAGTTGAACAATTTGTGTTAGAAACCAAACTGGGGTAATGTTTTCAAATGCATGATAACTGGGTATTTTTTGTTTCATCCGACTTCATTATATTTTCGAAAGCTGCCTTGTTGTAGGCTTTTGTTGTGGTTACCTTCACAGTTTAATCCAGTAACTAGGAATCCGTGACATTGCCAAAAAAATAGATTCAAATTTCAGAATACGAGAATCATGAGATAGCGTGTTTTCTTAATCAGGGTTTATTCATGTTTTTGAGATGGAACTTATTTTCATACAACTGACATGGTTTAGATCGGGCATGGTAATATCAAAACACCCAGCACTATTGCATCTTTGTGAAGAGATATAACCACAGATAAAACAAAGTAATCAAGACTATCATTATGAAATCTAATTCAAAATATGCAAACATTGATGATATGGGATAGGTTTCTCTGTAGGCTTTTTTTGGGGAGGATGCAAAGTTCACTTTGAATGGCTAACATCTCCAACAAAATAGCTTCCCTCATTCCTACACTTACGGTATTTTTATGAGAACCACTAAATGCAAACGAAGATTGGTAAGAGTTTCTGCCATCGTGTCAAATTGACGATCCGCGACGTTGTTGGTGCACACTCACTGCAGCTCCAAAATGCATCGCGACCCAAAATTAGCTAGGAGAAGGGGGAGCTGGTTCCCTCCATTTCCTCGTTGATATCATTTTATGTTGTTATTCCCTCTCAACAGGTCCCAGCTATCTCCAGCTATCATCTACTCAACCAGGCAGTGGCAAAGACCACCACCACAAACTGAAACCACTTCAACACCCTCAAAGAATCGTAGCATTGGTAACATGTACCACCTGCCCCACTCGTCTGAGACGGATCGACTCCAATCGTTTTGATTCCGCCCACTAATTTGTTCGGTGCGTCAATCTCATCTTCCTTGGATGATTTTCCTTCGACTGTTCCATCATATTTATCATCGTCCCCCTCTCCTGCCTTTCCAGATTTTCCGGATTTTCCAGATTTATTGCTGATACTGTACCCACTGAAGGAGTGGTGCCAATTTCGAAATTTTCCAGAAATGATGAGGCACTGCACCATAACAAGGCAAAGATATAATGTAATAAAAAATTAAACCGAAAAATTAAATTGAACTCACTACGAATATTCATCCCTACTAGCCTTCTCATTCTTCGGCTTATACGACGACTTCTTCGTCGTTTTTGATTTTCCACTCTTACCAAACACAGGAAGGACTTCCCTCCCCTCATTCGTTGTCGGTTGCAATGTAGGTTTCGTCGTCATGGTGTGTAATGTTGGAGTGGTGGATGTTATTATTTGGAGTGTTGTGGGGTTCGTTGTCACCGTGGTGTCGGGTGATGTGTTTGGTGATGTGTTTGGAGATGTGGTGGATGGAGATATCGGAGATGTGGTTGATGATGATATCGGAGACGTCGATGGCATAGGTCGTCCGGAATCCGGTTCCATTATTTGTGGTGATTTTGATGGAGGGGTTATCACAGGTTTGACGACATTCGTTGGCATCGAGGAAGGTACCGACGTAATTACTTGTGCGATGGGAGCGTTGGTGGGAGAGAGTGAAGGAGACGTGGAAGGAAGTGCAGTGGGTGAAGAGGGCGCAGAAGTAACGGTTGGCCGAGCCGAGGCCGATGGTTGAGATGTGGGTGGGGGAGTACTGGATGGCATGCCCGATGGTTCTGCGCTTGGATGGAATGAGGGGTCGGATGATGGGAGAGTGCTAGGATGAAAGCTTGGAATTATCGATGGATCCGCGCTGGGGTTTTCGCTGAGATTGGAAGATGGTTGGCCACTGGGGCTGAATGATGGCATGTAACTAGGATTTTGTGAAGGGGCATTGCTCGGAGATGAGCTCGGTGGACTGCCCAGTGGAGGTCGTGATGCGGGAACGAGGTTATCTGGGACGAATTGAACTCCATAGCAAAGGTTATCGGCGCCACATTGGCAATCCGCGTATTCTGGCGGTGTCCCTTCGAATAGGACACAAATAGCAAAATTCCAAAAAATAGAAAACAATAGAATCGGAACGTCGTTTGAGCCACCCAAAAAGCAAAGAGCAACAAGTTGACCAAATCTAAACAGTTGAAACTTACCACAATACCCAGTCCCACAGACATTGGCAGGCAATTCACACCGTTCCACATTCCCAAGACTATCCACACACCCATCCCCAGCAGCATTGCATTGACCATTCAATGTAGAACAAAAATTATTCGCGCACAACGTCCCCGACCGCACTGGATCGCATTGCGGAACGACGGCCGTGGCAATCAAACATGGCCCTGCCTGCACATACGTTCCCGAAACACCGTCGACGACGACACTTTGGGAGGATGAGTTTTGGATGATGACGATGACGATGAGGAGAGTGAGGGAATTCATGTTCCAGCAGGTTCGAGCAATGATTTATTTGATATGTTCATGTCCGGAGTTTGAGGTTCCTCGTTTCTAATGATGTTTTGGACCTTTCATTTCCTTCTTGAGATCTTTCCAGATAGATGCATAGATTATCTACCTAATTCTCTACAAAATAGACGGAATTGACCCTGTGTTGCCTGGATGGAGGTTCTAACTGACGGACATTTTCGAATAAAATTGTAAGGTTTTATTGTCAGTGTGTTTGGTGATGCGATTGTACTTTGTACTTAAATTTGGGGTTGTGGTTGGTGGCGTTGTTCTTTTTTGGCTGCGTGGCTGGCTGGGTCAATAGGCAGGGGCTAATAGGTACAATATTGTAGGGGTCAATCTTATTTACTTACCTTATTACTCCTATTTTTTAGTTAAGTTATTAGTAGTAGTAGATATACCTACTTACTTACTATTATTGTAGTAGATTGTACAATAGTATGTATGGTAGTAGTAAGCGTGCTTTCTCGCCATTTTTTGCGACAAGCTCGCAAAATTTGGCGGGTCTTTCATGACAAAATTTTGTTGAGGATTTGTTTGAGGCCATAATAAATTACATCATTGGATGGACATCCGGAACTTAAGAAAATTTGAAATTGATACTCTCTTTTTTCTCAAAAAAACTATTCGCATGGATTTGGGCAAAAGCATAATTTTTAACATGGATTAACTCTATCGTCATAAGATAATAATTTACCTAGGGAAGTCATTCATTGTCAAAAAAGGCATACCAAGACTTCTGGCACTGCCACAGGCAGCTAAAATGAATCTTTTATTTAGCTTAGGTGAAAACAGATAGAGGATAAACAAAGACAGAAACAATGAAATACAGTGGTACCAATAACAGTTATTATCAACTTTGTAATTTTCACCAAGATGAAGATATCATCACCGGAGCAATAGAGGCCAGCCAGCTTGTTATCAAGTGGTTGAGTTTATGGTATTATATCTTAATACTAAGTGAAAGTTGTGTTGGCCATTGGCTGGGCTGTGATTGGTGGCTGCTAAAAGGACCTTTATTAAGATCAAGGATGCTTAAGATCACTTATAAATGATACTGAGTGAAATTTTCCATTTTTGAACATCAATATATATTGAAATGAATATCAACACTTACTTCTGTTTTTCACATTTCAATTTTGAATTTTTCATGACAATCAAATCTATCCCAGTTCCAACATTGTAAAAATTGGTACACAATCATGGGTTCCTTAACATGTGGAGTTAATGTGAAACATCCACTTGGCCAATCAACCCTATTATTTTTAAATTCACTAGATAGGACCCATAGCTAGTGAATGTAATGATTTTTGGGCCCAAAACACCTCTTGGTCTTCAGTGTCAAGTCTCCCCATCTACTAGATTTGCTTTTGAGGTCAAATATATAGTATTTTCATCTAAGAACATAATAGATGATAATAAAACACAAAATTTAGAAATAGTAGATTGTAGTTTAACTCTGACCTTAATAAATCATTTATCTATAATCCATAGATTTTTTTAATGATTTTGGGTCATTTTTTAATTTCTGAGAGAGTATTGGTTTAACTTGCATGTAAATTTGTTTAACATTTCAAAATTGAGACCACATCATATTAATTATCATCTCATTGAGAGCATCAAAACAAGTATATTCAACTGTATTCAGTTCTGTGTTATCTTTCAGATGAGATAATTGGCATTTTTCTGGCTAAAGTGACCTTATACTAACTAACCATCAGTCATGAATTCCATTGATACAACTTATACTGTTTGATCTATTCTTTTTCTAAAAAAATGGTCAATATAAACACATGCCACATAACTATTGACATTGATTACAAGGATCTGATAACCATTTTTGGGGATAAAAATTGAAATTTTATTCAATCTTTCACTATTTTTGTTGATCACTGAAAATCATTGCTAATTGCTATTTTAGAATGATTTATATTATGGTATATATTCTTTTCCTGATTTAATTGGAAAGAAGTAAATTGATGTTAAGAATTCCAATTACCAAGTATTGAATTCAAATCATTTTTAAAGTCCATTGTTTGGAAATATAAAGTCTGCCTCAATTATCAAAGAAAAACCTCTTGTTACCTCCTACTCATTCAAACTTCAGTTTAATTGCATTGTTCACAGAAATATTGATATCATATATTTTAGAAAATTTTCCTAGTTATTTTATTCTGGAAAAGATGAAAACTTCAAAAGTCTTTACTTCAATTTATACTTCAAAGCTTTCAGATACTCTTTTGAATATGTGCATATCTGTTCCAAATGTCTTCATTCTCATTTCTTAACTAGGATTTCTATGCAATCACCTGTTTTTCAAAAGATATGGCTCATCTAATAAAAATCCTAATAACCTTGCAGCCTTTCTGTTCCCATGATTGATTAAAATATACATAATATATTAAATTCTTTTTTGGTACTAAGAAAAGATGACAAGGCCAAAAAGAATGAGTTGTTGCATGACATTGGTTAAAATTTAAAATCCATTATAGATTGAATGCTGTAACACCTTCAGAGTATCTTTTGACTGGAAACAAGCATTGATGATCATTGTAAAACTTAACACATGGAATTTTACAAGATCTAAGGAAATTTTCCAGCATGTGGTTGAAAATGTCAATCAACTTTAAGATCTAATTTTCAATAAGGTCAAAGGAAAAAAACTTGTTCTAGATTTTATGGAAGCAAAAACTATATAAGTACACAACAAATTGAGAAAATCATGGGGTTTATTATCTCTTCCAAATAAATGATAATTTCTGTTTTCTTGGTAAAGGTTTTGATTTTGTATCAGTCTTAATATTGAATGTCTGATATATGTAAGTTGTAAAGAAACAGAACTATGATTAACATGGGCCAATGAATCATCCACCTCAACTACAGGATCATTTGCAACAGTAGAGTGTCAGACAAATGCTGAAGACATTTCCCAATCCTTCTAAAACCATGGGACTCCCAAGTACCAGTTTAGCTGTGCCAAACACCATCCCACATGAAACTAGGTGTCAGCAGTGCAAAACCATGTGTAGCACCACTCCTAAAGTCACAGGAAAGTCATGAACACTAAGTAGAGTAGTAATCATGTTTGTATATGCTTACAATGGCATGCTGCACTGGATGCACCTACTAACAGAGTAGCTGAAAAATTAGTTAAGTCCAAATTTTCATTCATTTGGTAGTATCTTTCACTGCACACTTCAGCAAATCATTTCCAAACCAGTCTTTGTGGCTGCTTCAGTCACCAAGTCACCAGCAATGATATTCTTGAACATAAATTTTCTTGGTACAGACCAAGATTGGGATAACCAACCAGTGAAAGAGTGTTTTTATTGATTGTTACTTCATAGCAATGACAAAACTCTTGGTCAGGAAAAAATGGCTTGTTAGATGGTTAACATCAAGGGGACTATGGATCTTTTGAGGCAATCTACATTTACATCAACATCATATTTTGGCACTTGTACAAATAACCTAATGACAAATGACAAGATTTGCACATTATATTTAATACTGACAAACTCATCCCTCTTAAATTTTCATCCTCTTTCAAATCTTCAAATTTAACTTCCTTCTCCTTCAGATGAGTATTCTCTTCTTGTTAGAAGGTGATCCAAGCAGAATTCAACATTTTTAAACCCAATATTTTTGCCTAAATTTTTTTCAATATATCTTATTACCCAATAACAAGGGATCCTAAAATTTTCATGAAAAAAAATGACTCTATCAAAAGTTAGCTATCAACAAAGATAACAATCAATGAGTACTAGGTCATCATAAGGGGACTCAGATGGGATTGTAACTACTAGCACAAAATTATAGTAATATGTAACTCAACAGTAGGAAGGGTCATTTCTGGATTAGTTTCAATGTTTTGGCACTAATATTAGTTGTATCTTTCATTTAATTTTCCTTGAGACATAATTTGTTGCATGATTTGTTTTCATCCAACATTAGTAGTACAAACCAAATGATTTTTGTGGGTTTCCAATCACAAGTGATTGTTTCTTTTTCATTATTTTTGTTTGTTTTCTGTGAATTCATTGGTTAATAGTTAATTTACCCCACACCACCCTTTCAGCCAATCAAGATAAGGGACATCAATATGCTGGGAATGTTGGCAATTGTTTGAGGTTCAAAGAAAACTTTAATTTCAAAATACATTTTCAGTTGACACATGCTTTATGAAACCAATGATTGGTTCCTTCTTCCACACTTTTAAAAGTAGTGAGAACCTAAAACTCCATTGTGATCATGAGCAGGAGCTAGATTTGTAACTTTGCATGAATCTTGTTTGGGGCAGATTAGTTCCAATGTCACAGTATATTGCCTTGAACATGGGTACAAGATTGTGGGTATCATTTTCAAAAAATATCAACAATAAAATTAAAATTATTTTGTTATATGGGTAAATGATATATCAACATTGGAAACTGTTACATTCAGATATATAGAGGATTGATGATACTAAAATTAAAAGAGTAGAACAAAGTCACTGAGATCCCATATTTCTTTGTCTACATTTTGGGAGAGCATGATATGACATGATTCAAGAATAATGTTTGATGTTTGAATATGAATTTTTCAGAGAAAGGAATAGCACACAATAGGAATGAGGTGAAAGATAGTTTTGATTGCCTTGACATTTTCATTTAACCACAAACCAATTAAGAAAAAAATCATACACAATGAAGAAATCCCAAAATAATAAGTTTCTGATCAGTTTAGTTGTTGGTTTGTTGTTTTTTATCAAAACAATATTATATCAAATGTGAAGTACAATATATTAGAAATTAAAAATAATAGAAAAAAGATCATATTTTCCAAGTGCTTACCAGATGTTAAAACCATCTTAAATTCCTTGGTTACACTTAAATCATGATTCCCAAGGATTCCACAATGTCACCACAATAAGCAGAAGAAGTCCATTTTCTGCATAACCAAAAGTAACTACAAGAAATTTTAAAAGAGAAAGAAGAATTCAATGTCAAATTTTGATTGCATTACCCAGTAGTTACCCTACACCAAAACATCTTAGTTTGTATTAATAATGTTGGATCAAAACAAATTTCATGCAACAAATAATGTGTCTCAAATCTCAAAACAAATTAAATGAAAGATAAAACTAGTGATAGCATCAAAGTATTGAAACTAAGCCAGCAATGACCCCTCCTACTGCTGAGTTACATATTAGTGGCATTTTATGTTAGTAGTGTTAGTCCTATCTGAGTCCCATTATGGAAAATGTACCCATTGTTTTTTAACATTGTCTGTGGATAAATTTTGAAAGGGTTAATATGTTCACAAAATTTTCAGTATCCATTGTTCTCAGGTAATGAAATATAATAGCAAATTTGCAATCAAAAATATTGGGTTTGAAAATTTTGCATTTTGCATGGAACACCCTCTAGCAGAGTAAGATTCTTATCTGAAGAAGAAAGAAGTTGAAATTAGTATATTTGAAAGAGGGTGCAAGTTTGAGGGTGGTTTATTTGTCAGTATCAAATAATGTGCCTCACATTCTTCACTTTCATAATTTCTGGAGTGAATAACTTCTCCATAATCTTCTTATATTGTTCAAATGTTCTAGTGTATCCCTCAACACCACTGTATTTATTCAGCAAGGTCATCTGTCAATGGAACTTTCCTCTCATATTTCAATAAGTTTTCCTCTTTCAAAACCACTCCATACTTTATTCCAAATAGTTCTTTCTTCCAGTTCTGAAACACTTCAGCATCCTTTCTTGTTCTTGTGAATATTGCATCATTACTGCCACTGATAATTTCTTTGTTTCATTCTCAATTTTCTCAATTTTATTTGAAACTTCTTCTCCACAGTTCACATGGTTTTTCAGGCATCCATTATATATATTGTTGCTTTAATAATATTTCTATTTCAACCACCACAACCACAGAGACATCTGTTATATATTGAAAATCTTTAGCCCTAATTGTTGTTCAGTTGTCATGTCCAACATTTCACTGATGTCATCCAACAACAACTGACTCCAATACATGTTCCAGTTAGTTGAAATCCTTGGGGATTTGTTGCTTCTCAATCAGTACATTATCATCATGTTCATTCTACAGAAATCATTCCACAACTGTATTTTCTTGTTACAGCTCATTCAATTTCCCTTCTCTGTCTGTAGGGTTTTGTCCATCTCAATAAAACTTTCAACAACACTCGAAATTAAATTATCATTGGTATCCTCCCTCAAACTGCAAGCAAACCATGACTACAATGACAGTCATGTCAAGTCAAGTTCTTGGAAGGTTGACTCTTCTTCTGAGACCAATTATTTCTTGTTGAGAAAAATTTCCATCATCTAATCCCTCTCAGTCAATGACATCAGCCTTACATTTTAGCTGCTGTTCCACACTACTGTTGATGTTGGAGTCATAGTCCTAGATAATGTGGTAATTGCCTAGTCATTGGTATCTTCTTCTTAACTATGTTTTGGGTGTGTAAGATGTGGGGGTGTAAGACCTTTCCTTGTCATAGTATACATGGGGGTAGTGGTGATCCTCCTTCCACTGAAGTGTCTACTAGCCAATTTGGGTGACAGTGGTGGACTGTCATCCATGCCCACCTGAGGGCACTGTCAAGCCACCATTTCATGCAAGTTGGTCTCTTTCTTATTCTATCTGTTAGCATCTCTCCTAGAAAGCAATGTCTTGGTGCTGTTGTTCAAAATCTCAACTTTGTTGTTGTTAGTTGAATCTAGATTGACATTGCAGGAAAAAATTGGTACTTGTAATTTGATAATCTCACTCCTCAACCACTACTACAATGGTGGTATACTAGGCAATGAGATATCAGGATAACTAAGTTCTTAGTACTATAGAGATGTTTTTGCAATCAACCAGCTATTTCACTGAAAAGTTGTTGTGATGCTGATTTTTTAAAATTACTTTGCAAAAATGCTGTTAAAGAAACAATGAATTGTAGCTCTATATGTTGTGTGTTGTGACCATCATGACAGCAGTAAATTTTTCAGTAGCAGATCCTCTAACAACAGTGGATATGACTCATATTCTTCTGAGATTATACCTTCATTTGAGAGGAGATAAATCATAAGGACTAATCCATACTCAGATGAATTTTGCTGAAAATTTTACCTACAGTCACTTACATGCTTATTATCCTTTTACTAGCATGATATATTTAGATTTTACTAGCTAACAACTGGTAAAAATGTTGCGTTCCAATGTTGGAGCTCAATAGCATATCTGATGTTACTTACATTCCTATGTTTGGAACAGCTTTGTGCTCCAAATGAAACAACCTAATTTTGATTTATAATAATCTTCTTATCTTTGAATGCAGCATATATACATTATTTAAACTCTGTTGCTAGTTTGCAGATGAATATGCCAGTGCCATGTCATTAACAATGTCTGATATTGTCATTTCTCTTTGGAAATTCAATCCAATCCACAATTTGATGGTACCATCACTAGTCATCATTCTACACCATAATATGACTCCATTAATATTCCATAACCAACCACTATGCATTTCTTCAGAAAATACTTTTAACCACTCTTCCCATCTTCCTAGTTTTGATACATGGGGAATGCCAATGGTGGCAAAGAACTTTTTGGGGCAGTTAAAGGTTTTTAAAGACCATTCAACAAAGTTCATTACAGCAGACTATGGTTATGGGAAAATAGCAGTAAAAAAATTGATAAGACAAAGAAGAATTACAACAAAATAAATGGATTATTCAAACAAACAAACAAGTCTCACTAAACAATTTTTCCACATAGTACATGAGCAGAGAGAATAAATAATTATTTTAGCCTTCATAGCTTCCTCAAAACTATTTACAGGCATCTTTTGTTGTTTGGGTTTGAAACATGAGAAAAGTGTGCACTCAAACTCTTGATGAAGACACAATTAAAAAATAAAAATTTGAAGTTATTTCACTTTTCAGTGTCAAATCAAAGGCAACAATTTGCTACAACAATATTGGTTTCAGAAGCTGTACAACAAGACAAGACTATGCATACTACAAGTTTCATCAGCCCCATACTCACCAACCCCATGAGGTGCACAGATTGTAATTGTACACAATAGTGATGGGTACATATTGATCAAATGTCAATATCATGATCAATTGGAAAAAATTGTACACCATGGTGGAGGAGGTAGTAACAATAATTGCAAGAACTGCTCAAAGAAGTTTCATTGAGAAGTAGTAGTGGCTGTCACATTCTAGAGGCCAAATTTTCAAACCCAACTTTATTTGTTCAACATTTGAATTTTTTAGATATATAAATCATAAAGTTTGATTTTTTTTCAGAAAAATATTAAGTTATTCCTTAGATGTAGTAAAAAAGTATATTCACTATTTACCACAAAGTCCCACAGAGTAATAATTGGTTGTTACTATTGTTTTGTAATTATATTGAAAAAATAATTGGAAGTTGAAATTTTGTTTTGACCAGTTTACAAGCAATTTAAAGTTCTCCTGGGTTTGTGTTATTTTTTGTTCAAAATAGTTGGTAAACTTAGTAAGACGTTAAACAATGAAATTAGCTTGTGTGAAACTTTCTGAAAGTAAATCTAAAACCAAGACTAGTATTAAAGCAATCAATGATACTACTTACTATCTTTGTCTTTGGCAGTATTATGAAACATTTGATGAACTATTCTTTAGCAGGGAGTACAGCTTGGTGGCTCAAATATTTTTACTTATGATTTTTGTTGATTAATAAGTGATTTACTATTAGAAATTGCCTTGCTGTTTGTGCATTGAAGGTATGTCTTCTCAAATTGAATATTATTTCATTGGACAAGGTCACCCCAATCCACATGCATGTTGCAAAAAAATACATCAAATACATCCACATTTTTCTTTGAGCTTCAATTCTGACACATGTTCCCCAAATCTTTACAGTCTGGTCTTAGTTTTATTTTGCTCTGGTTTTTCCATAAAAACCCAACAACTTCAAATTTAGCTTTTACAATGCATGTCCATCACCATCTTCATATTCAGACTCCACAGTAGCCTGTCAAGTGAAATTAAATAGTTTCCATTCAAATGCAATAAATAGTGCATGTTGTTTATTTCTTGAAATGAGAGTTTTAATTACATAATATATACATGCATAGATAGTGGTATAAACTACAAATATGTACAATGGAACATGCAATTCCAATGTGTAATTTATTGATTCCAATACAATTCACAAACTACTATGAGCCACTTCTAGGATACAATTTATAATCATTTTGGATCAAGAACCATTTTTCAACATGTTCAGAATCATTATCACAGACTGTAGTTGAGGATCCTCCATTTTTGAGTATGCTAGGAATTTTGTTTCTATAAAAAAATTAGTAAGTGACAAAAATGTAACTGTAACACTATGAAAATTTTAAATATTATTTATATTATGGATCTGATTCTGTTACTTTGGACTTTGGATTATGTACATGTGTTACCTTTTCAACATACCATCAGACCCACTCTTCACAGAAAACTTGACAATTTAAAAAGTTTTGATTCAATTGTAATAAATAGTACATGTTTGTTTTAGCAAACACCAAACAGAACTAAAGAAATAAAGGTGGGAAATACATTAATTGAAAACTTTCAACCTTCTGTTCACAACTTTCAAAATAAAGCCTAAATTTTGAAAGTTTGCATCATGATACTTCAGTATCAGTTTCAATCATCAGGAAAGCTACAATTTTACAAATTTCAGTTAGAGTAACTAAAGATGAGGATGCAACAAAGATTCAAATTAAATTCCAATATGACTTAAAGCTCCAAAAACATTAATTAGACAAAAGTGTAAAGAAAGTCATTGACACTGCATTTAATGCCCCACATAAATTTCAAACACAAGAAAATAACATTAAGAAGTTTATATTGTGATAATGAATTCCTCATAGCTGTTATTTTTCATTTTATTGCACCTTTATTGCCATCAATGTTTATTATTGTATTTCATACCATACTTTCACCTATGACAGTATATTTTTGTTGAACGTTTGTTCCAAAATGTCTTCCAATCTCAAAGCTCATTCTGATCTGTTGGTTGTGGTGTTCATATAATTTTTGGCAGCTGTTGCAATTTTCAAAATAGTTTTCTATGCTTACTTAATTAGTTAATCCCCCCAATAAAAGCAACATTGATTGATTCTCATGTGTCATTGTCATTGGGTTCTAGGCTACTGTGCTGTGTTTGTTGTGCAACACAGTCAACATCATCTTCTTGACCAATGTTGAGACTATCAACTAAAACAAAAAATAGCATCAAAAATCTTGACGGATAATTTTATTTCTGTTATAGACTTGAACAACATCAATTGAAACAGCCATAACATCATTTTTATGGATATAATGAAGGTGTCAGAAAAATGCTTTTGTTGCATGTTACAATCTGCCAAAAGCACTACAATGTTGTATTGAAAAGGATAAAATTGACCAAAAGAATTCAGACAGAATAATAGTGAGCTTAAACTAAAAATATATTTTGAAATGATTCAAAAAAAACCTTTTGATCTAGCTAGATTCCCTCTTGAAAGATATAGTACAAACTGCCTCTAATCCAGGAGAATTGCCTCCAACCTTGTTATTGAGGAATGAGGAATTAATTACTCAGCAACTACAACACACCTTTCTGAGTCTAGTGCTTGATACATACACACATAGTTCCTCTAATGGGTACATATGAGTATGGAGATCAGTTTTTGCACAGATTAGTTCAATCTTGAGCAGATGTCAGATGTCAAATATCATTCAAGGTTACAAAGGACTTTACTATGCAGAATAGATACCATACATATCTGTAACTACTGTATGTAGGATGATGTCAGCACTCAAACAATTAATACTCTCTTTGTTAGAAAAAGAGCAAACCTAAGCATCAATTCTAAGGCTACTATCAGTGACATCATAAATAAACATTTATTGATGTAATATGAAGCTTAATAGATATCTCAGACAAGTACCAATGTCACTATCCCCCCAAATCAAAGATGTAAGGTGTAAACTGCTGGCACAACTATTATTTCTATTTCTATGTGATACTGGGAAAGACAGATCATTTGTGTGAATAAATTTAAACCTATTGTAATATTTTACTCCTCTGGAGTAGGGCTTAAGTCTCTAAATATGAATATCTTCAGTCATATTGCTGGGGTGAATCCTAACATTACCATTTGCATTTTTTGTATACTTTTACAATACTGAATGGGTCTGAGCACTTAATTTTACTCTTATGGGGTACACCTCTATAATACTTAATAATTTCAAAATCCCCCATGGCATAATCATGTTAAATTCTACCTGAATTTTCACATGCCTTATGTGTGTCTGGAAGTTACTGTGTACTCTGACCTATTTTTGTCCAATCTGCAATATATGGGATATCTATTACAATATCTCTCCCAAAGATAGCTGACCCTGGTATAGAATGTAGTATAATATGATAGGTTGAGCAAACAGCCCAAGAATTGCCAATAAGCATTTGTTACCCACTACTCTGTTAAATCATAATTGGCTTCATGGGCACCTTCTAGTTCTGCTTTGAACATTATATTGCCTTGTGCCCAATGTAGATATTCTAGCATGTCATTTGCCTGTGGATCATGGTGGTCTTACAAATCAAAATGTCTGTGAGCATCCTGTGCAGATACATCCATTTCTACAGCCATAGCACTACTTAAATCCTGTATACAATGGAGAGTATCAGGATAATATGGTATTACTATCATGTATTTTTATCCAGTCAAAGTGTAATATTTCTAGATATTGATAAAATAAAACAAAATCTCTTCTCCCTTGTATTTGCAAAGGTGATGATTTAGTTCTATGCTGTTCTCACATTTTCACTACTATCATAAAAGAAATATAAACACAAAATATGTACAAAATAAGTCTGTGAACTATTTTGTTAAATAAAGAGGAGGCACTTAAGACAAAAAATATTATATCTAATGGCAAGCTTCTCTATCAATGGTCTTTAGTTAAAAACATTATTTTTACTTGATCAAGTTTTTTTAAAATATCTTCTCTTGATAGGAGGTCCTGATACAATATACAATTGTCAAAAGGCCTTATTTTCAAAAAGAAATTATACAAACCCTTAACTTTTGTCATTTGGTGGTAACTGGCAGTGAAATTTTTATTTTCACCAACCTAGTGTATACAGGCCAAGCCCTCCTTCTGGAAGGATATGTCCTTCCAGAAGGATGGGTTTTCAGAGATAAATAAAGCACTTACTATGGTGAATTTTAACTATTAAATGCATTTACACATTCAAATATGGATGAAAATAGCCTCCCAGTGTGATCATAGCTAAAAATTAACACATTGAGCCAATGTTCACCTTTAATTGGGTGATTGCACAAGATGTTGTGTTTTGAATCAATTTCAAACTTTGCAAATTATAGAAAAATCCTTCCAAAAATTAACTCCTAAGAAATAAGTAGTACTGAAAATCTTCTCTTTTCCATGGTTTTGTCATAGTTTTGACATTGGCACTTGTGTGTATGACGAATGCAATATCTTTCAAACTAAGGATAGTTTTGAATTTACATTCATTAATATTTATCTATCACTCCAAAAATGGCAATATTGGTTGTATTTTTTTTTCAAGGTCAATATAATATGGACTGGATTAAACAAATTTGATACAATCATTTTAAAGCTACTGATCAATAAATTTACTGGTGTTTTTACTGAAAAATATTAATTACACTCCAAAATGAGATAATCAGGAATCTGGTACCATTCTTCATTCCAAAATTGTTAAAAGTGAGCCTTTATTCCCAAAGTGGGCTTTCATTCCCAGATTTCATTCCCAGATTATTTCTATAACTTGTCTGTGCCAGGGAATAATTTGTAACTGTTAAAACTATCTATCATTCCAAAAAAATAATCATTCCAAAATGAGATATTTTGCAAATGGAAACAACTATCATTCCAAAATAAGTAGAAATGAGCCTTGGTTCCCAAAGTGAGCCTTCAATTCAATATATGTCATTCCCAGTTCCCAGGTTATTTCTAAAAATGAGAAGGTTCATTGTTAAATTTATGCAAATATTGAAACCATTTATTATTCCTAAGTGGGCAAAATAGTTTATTAGTTATTACAGATTTTTCAGATTATTCTAAAAACAATGATTCCAAAATGAGATATCTAGGAACTGGGAAAAAATTATCATTCCAAAAAAAGTAAAAATGTTCCTTGATTCCCAAAGTAAGCATTCAATTCCAGATATCATTCCCAGATTATTTCAAAAAAAATGACAAGACCAGGGTTAACTATTTTTTGTAAATAACAACAGATAATGAAACCATTTACTATTCCCAAATAGTACTGGGAAACATTGTTGTACTTATGCAATGCCCAAATATCTATTCAAAAGTATTGTACTTGCTTAGAATTAGGATTAGTTGTAGGCAGTTAAGTGTTGTTTCTAAAATAATTTGGATCTCAAAGCATAAGTATCTGGTAATGTTGTAATTTCTCTTCTACTTTAATAATTTGTACATTTTTCTGTACAATGTACTTATGTACAATATAGATAGTGCAAACTCCGGCTCCCAATTTGGCCTCCCTCAAATTGCCCCCAATGTTGGTGCACAGACACCCATGACCATACCCATAGGTGTGCGTACACAACCCATGCTCGCACCAGTTGGTATGACCCATGACCCCTATGTGAACTGCATGCCGGACAGACGCCGGTTTTTTGGGTTTTGGCAGTTTGGGAAGGGAGTTTTGATGCACGATGGTCAAGCACAAAGCACTAACAATTAACATGGGAAAACCAAACAAATGAGCCATGAGCTACTTGTCTTGGCAGCAGTAGACTTGTTCTTCCACTGATGGATAAACGGTGCAATTCTCTGCACCAAAAGTCACTGTTTTTTGCTATTACAGGCATGAGCACTGTGCTTTCCAGAAAGCATTGGGTGCAATATAGTCCATTTGGAGGGAAGCCTGTGGCCTGTTTGTGGGACAAACTAAAAATCTGATCTCATCCAACATCCAATCCACCATGTACTCACTGGTTTTTGCTTACAATCTCAACTATTAATGGAGAAGAACATACTCAGCAAAATGACCCTATCAATATCATGACAAAACAAACTGCAAAGGAGGCATTGATCACCAATGGTAGAGATCGTCCCATTGGCAATGGTGAAATAAAGATTGGTTCATCAAGCCTGGAATGCATTCCACAATCATCAGATTTATCTATTGATCCTTCCGGGGACCCAGCCAGTGCAATTTAGGAAGGGCTAAACACCTGCCATCCATAGGGATCCACTAAAT
>JALLOT010000039.1:0-32960 GCA_036939595.1 Thalassiosira livingstoniorum | reverse complement strand
ATCAGTCCCAGTTAGCGTAGTCAGTCCCACTAAGGGACATAAAATAGCTACCTAAATTGTACCTTCACCATGAGCTCTTCAGCAATGGTGTATCAAAAAAAGGAACACATCACACCACAATTAGTGGCAAAATGAGAGAACAAAAGGCAGAATCTTTGTGAAAGTTAAATAATCCTCTTTCCTTTCTTCTTTAAACAACATATTGCATCCTGACTAATGCAAAAAAAAACTTTCATTACACAAAGTAAATAAAATTAGGCTTCTGAACTGAATGTTGAAACATTTGCCCTGGTTAGATTGTGCTGTTGTAATAGAGACTGTTGGAGGTCATGAAACAAACATTATTTTAAGTATTCATATGTCTTCTTCAGTGGAATCTTGGGGATCAACGAAGAGATCCTCTTTTCCATACAGTAAACTGGGTGGAAAATTTGAATGCATTGGTAAAACTTTACTCATGTCAGGTGACAGAATACCAAACCATTCAGCAGTTCCTTTCAGCATTGCATCCCAAGGATACTTTGGAACCATCCGCCCACGGCTTAGTGCATATGAGTTTGTGGAGTCAAAGCTGGATGGATATTCGCCGAGAACTTTTCCACCACTTCAATAGACAGATCAGTGAGCAAGGAATTGTAAGTGAAGACTGGATCACTGAAAAATCACACATCGCCCAAAGTTATCGAGACACAACCTACCTGACACTGCCTCCTAGCATGAAATGATGTCCTCCCCACGCATGATCAGTTCCATCTCCTGTGTTTGGCTCAAGTGTTCTCCCGAATTCTGAAAACTGTACCAGAGTTACTTTTTCCCACAACCCCAAAGTCTTCAATTCATCTACAAATGACTTCAAAGCATTGTCTAATTCGCCGAATTTGAAGGATAGACGCTCATCAACATTTGAATGAGTATCGTACTGCCCATCGACCACATAAAAGATGTCTCTTTTTGCTCCTCTTGCATCGCGAGTCTGCATCAGTCTTGTTGCAATTTCAAGCTGTTGCCCAATGTCAGAGGTAGGAAATACTGTGTTAGAAAAAATTGATCCGATAGTCTTCTCCAAAAATTGTTGCTTGGATATCCCGTCCGACAGGTACTTTGACCAAATTTCAGCAAAAAATCCACTCGACGGATCTGTTCCACCATTTATTGATTTCATAATGTCCATCATATTCTCGATTGATGGGTCTTCATTGAAAGAAGCTACGCCGCCAGTGCTAAGAATAAATTGAGACGGTCCTAGGCTTCCTTGACCAGTAAGCAAGGTCGACAGACTGTTAAGCGAAAATAGATTGGCTGGTATACCTCTCTCTGTCAACACGTCGGCAACTCTTCCACCAAAACCAGTTCCAGTATACACATTTCCAAGATCAACTCTGGCCGCCTCCTCTTTCATTGAGTTATGAGAAAACAGCTGGACAGGTGTCTCATCTTTGGATGTTTTATTGACAGGCATAAAAAGCAGTCCCGTGTTTGCAATAAAAGAGAGCTGGCCATCAGCATACAGTTGCTTCAAAAATTGTAGCCCATCATGTATACCAAATGAATTGCATGGGTGGTTGTTATAGTTTGGTTTGATTTCCAACATCCTATCACGGGGGAGTCCAACGCCATCTGAGACAGCTCCTTCTGAAGAAACAGTTTGACCTCGAATTTTGCGGTACAAATCATAGACATCTGGGGAAGAACTTGAGCACTCATAAGGTGCCAGCATATTGTACGAGTCACAACCGCCATTCAAGTAGAGGTACACTATGGCTTTGTACTCAGTTTCTTCTGTGCTACTTCCATCAACAGTTTCCGTTGTTCTTGATTTTCCATTCTTGAGCACAGTTTGACTTGTGTGGAACTCTGCGGAAGTAATGATCAGTTGCTGCGCACATCGGACCATGGCATCGCTGTCGTCAAGAGATGAGCACTCTTCCTCAATGATTGCAATATTTTCTTCGCTCAAGCGTCCAGCGGTAAGTAAAAGAGAAAGGTCTTCAATCTTGGCCCTGAAACCCACACCCTCTGGCTCGTATTGCAAATGACCAAAAGAATTTTCAAAGAGGCCATTTTCGGTACACTTATTTTCAGCAAAATTGGGATTCGAACTGAAACCTGAGTTGCAGCTGTTGAGGCCGTATTTTATCAAGGAGAAGGCGCCATTCAAAAAATTCACTAATATGAAAGATAACGTAGAAATTAGATCCAAAGTTGATGAACACAACATGATTCAACAGCATCCCTTACCCGTGTTTGGCATTGTAACAAGCATCGCTTCCGGAGAATACAGCTTTCCAGAGGTGAACGGATCTACGTTTGGAACATAATTTGGTTCAAAAAATGAAAAAACAGATGGAAAGTTGTACGAGAACTCCCCAATCTTTTCCTCCAAATCCAATATCAGCTTGACATGTAGTCCTCTTTCCATTGTTGTTGCCATATTTTTGGGAACAGTTGCTCTAAAGTCCAAACTTCGCATGATTCCCATCAGCTTCATCAATGGCTCTTTCAGATGACCATATATTGGATCATTTGATGCGACAGGATTGTTCGCTTCTCTGTCAAGTACCACAGCTGCTGCCAATGCCTCTAGACTCCCGTATTCGCCACTGCCAAAAGTCGTGTATCCAGAGTTGTAAGACCCACTGATAAAAGCTGACGAACATTCTGATACAAATCTAGGGCTTGGATTTGATACGCCAAAACGCTGGATGATTCGAATGCATATAAAAGGAGCTACATTGTCATGATAGAAGTAATGGTCCAACACTGCATCAGTCTCAACCACAGCGTCCCGAAGGGTCTATTAAACAATCGCACAACAGGAGCAAGTTTCAATGAGATGTAATGATTTGTCCTACTTTGTATAGCAAGAAAAAGAACATCTAAATGCTTACCATTTCACCGAGTTCGTCAGAGTTGGAATCTGGTATGAGTGACAGAAAATGGGGTGGATTGCGGAACGATACGGTGGTAGAAGAAGAAATTCCTTCAATTCTCAGATAATCGACGAGCACGCCAGAGTTTCCAACTGGAGCTTCTAATTTGATTTTGTTTTCTCCTGCTGTGATTGGAACTTGTAATGGTTTTGTAAAACGCCATTCTCCTTTCTTTGATCCGGTAGGATAAAACAACATTCCATACTTAGACCGAAAGTCTTCCGCATCGACACAGTAACTGCCTTCATTTTGAGGAGAACTAATACATCCGGGGAACTCAATGCCATAGTCTCGTTCTCTCATGCAAAATAGCCCATCAGAACAATCATCATCGTTTTTGCAACTCCCTTCGCAGCGCTGAAGTTCAGAAGGCGAGCCATCAAGGTCCGACGTGCTCACAATCGTATTCTTTTGCTCTCCTACAATTTCTTTCGAATTGACATACACCGAAAAAGGAGTGGGAGATGATTTAAGAGAATAACGAAAAGAAATGTAGGCAATGGAATCCGACGTTTCTGAATTCACTACCCATTCAATGGACGACATTTCAGAGTTCAGTTCCACATATGTCAAGTCGTCGTCGTCGGCTATGGCTGCATTAGATGTTGTCCCGTCTTCAGCTTCAATCACTTTGGGGGTTATTTGCCAACCCTCCAGAGAGACTATTGATTCCATATTTTTTAAGAAGTATGTTTTCCCATTCTCTTCGACTTCAAAAACAGTTCTCTCGTCCACAGTGCCACTGACAACGTGGGCAACATACCCATTCATAGCGTTGGGGGTGCTGCCGTCCAGAGGACCAACAGCCCCAACGAACAAACGGGAAAGGATATCTTGCTTTGTTATGTCTAAATTGTCAAAGACAACTGTACCAATCAATCATTGCCACAAGAGTAAAACAAAAAGGAGACGCACTATGGAAGTTAGAAGCAAGACATTGTGTGCACGGTGCAAAAATGCAGAAAGGCAAAGACTTTGATTTCTCATTCTCACCTACTTCTTGAACGAAGGTTTTGCAAACGCAGTTGCCATCTACTGTTCTGCACTTGTTTGCTTCGCAACTGTTTTCGTTGCTGCTCCCAGGATAGTCCCCTTCCCAGAACACTTTGAACCAGTTAAGAGTTTGGCCTTCATTGACATGCGAAGGAACCGACGAGTCTATATCATGAACGACAGCAACATGCCCATCCGGATCAATTTTTACATTGATGGCGCAATTCAAATTAGTCCAATGATAGCCTATGTCCATTGACCAGTATCAAATTTCAGAAATGGTCAGAGAAATTTCATGTGGACTACTCTGAAGACAAATATAAATTCATGAAATCATCTGAAAAATTACCTTTCCTCCAGTCATCATCGTGGGGAGAAACTGATACTGTTTCAAAGGCGCACAGGTCCTTACCCAAACATCGGTCTCTTGCTGTCAGGAATGTTGTTCTCTCGCCTATAACACAAAATGTTGGAAAGAGCTCATGAGCACTCGAGCAGTAGCAGTCTGATATCAACTTCTTAACTCACCTTCGTACAAATATGTGGTGCCTGCCTCGAGAGTTGCTTTACCTACTTCACCCTCCCTCTCTTGTCGGCAACAAGCTGGACGCGCCAGTGGCAGACTAGGGTTTACACATATTCTTCCTCGTCGAAACGAGTCCCGAAGTTGAACCATCTTGCCATTGTTGAAGAAAGCCATTTGGACACAAGGGGTTGATACGTATTCAAAATAAACCGAGCCGACTTTCACAACACGAATAGTGTCAACGGCACACTCATTTTTGTTGCAATCCAAATCTTCATCCAACTCAACAGACGTTTTGTATTGCCCGCCATTAAATAGCTTTTGATAGAGCATGGAGGACGGATCGAGTGACATTCTTAGGATGGCGCCGTCTGAGCCTCCAAACTGACTGGGCTCTGAAATATACTCTGCAGATGGACTGCCTCCCAACAGACGGTACCGTGCTCCTTTCTTCAAAAAGGATTTCTCTGGAAGATCGGTGCACAAAGCGTATCGATCTCCAATGTAGCCAGAGTCTAGGTTCGTCTTTGGGAAAGGATCGCGCCATGCGGCAATTATCTGCGTAGGATCCAACTTGTTGGTCGATGACACCTCAATGTTCCCTCTGTTTGCTACTCTGTCAAAACCCGTCCAGGCTCTTGCCAAAGATTCAATATCTACTCATGAAAGGTAATGAATGATGTACGTAAGACTCGAAAAATGTACGAAGATGCTTAATAACAAAAAAAGAATTGAGGGATTCTCACCTTCGTTGTTGTACGTTTTGATCGGCACCCCGTTTGAATCAAGTACGGGAGTTCCATCATTTCGGAGTTTAATCAAACCAATACTGAAGAGCTGCATTCTGCATCAAAGATGAAATGATACGGTTGTTGAGAAAGGACTCTCGTAATAGAGCAAGAGGATTGGTCCAACTTACATTTCACGACTGAAATTTTCATCGGCCCTTGAAATCAAATTCTTCTTAGAATAGGCGTAAGAATGACTCATTGATCCAAGAAATGAAAGATTCTCCGCCATCAGTGGGCTATACGAAATTTCTCTCAAAATATCACGGTAGTTGCCAAATGCATTTCGGACAAAAATATCATAATATGCAAGAAAGACTTCTGTGTGATCCTTGGCGTTTACATCTTCGGGTACAACGACCAAGATTTGGGCCAACGCCCATGCCATGCGCTGCCTTAGTTGATCGTTTCCAAATAGGTTTACTTCTGTCCAAACAGTATGTTTTTGACTGCTCAAAGATTTTGTGTTTTCCTCCTCACTTCTTAAATCAAAGACTTCTCCCAGCGAATTGTCATTGCTCACTTCACTGTGAGAGCCGCAAACAACGACTCCTTCTCCGTCAATTGCAGTACTCGATGTCTGACTAAAATGATTCGAAATGGAAACTGTCTTCAAGTCGCTTGGTAAATCTCTGAATAATACGGTATCTCCCATCCGTCCGATAAATTGGATGTGCCGTCCATTTGAATGTAAATTCCAACGTATCATGTCATGGTTATTTGGAAAATTAAGGTACCATCCTGGACTATCATCAAAGCCCTCGGCCCACTTTTCAATATGCCGACTTCCACCAGGATGCCCTAATCTTGCCCACTGTGTAAAGTCGTACACATTCCAATGATCTGGATGCACGTGAGTCTGTAGGGGTCAATAAGTGATAAGTCAATGTGAGGAGAGTCAACAGACAAACACAGACAACTGGAAAATTGGAAGGCAACGTACATAACAATCCGGTCCGAATTGAACCTGCATGCCGAGGGTATCAAGGGTGATGTCGTCTTCATCACATGGCTTTGAACGTGATATGACTTTGACAATTTCATTCTCATCCTTTGACTTGTCGATTGCCGCAATAATAGCTGCATTTGTATTATCCCCAAGCCCTTTAGTGGGTTCAGTGCAAGTGCGACCCCAATCAATTGTCCAACGCGTGCGTTTTTGTGTGCAAAAGTGTTGGTCGATGCCATCAAATGAAAGACCTTGGATTGCATACACATAATTTCGTTGCGTTTGGCGACTTGTTGCATAGAATTTCATAATGTTTGTTTGGTTCAAATGAATCTGGATCTCGCCATTTCCTTGAGACGAGCTACATGCGGCAATGTCTGCGCTTAAGATGCAAGTGTCTTCATTCAACAATGATCGTTTGACGTTTGAGCACATGGATAGCTTGCCTCCACCATCACTCAAGGTATGTTTGGAGTGGTCGCTGGGCGGAGTGTTGATCGAAGGTCCATTATCTTCAAACGATATCGTTGGAGTCCACTGCAGCCATTCTCCATTAGGAAGTAAACCGAAAATTGGGGCACTATTTTCTTTTGTTTGAACAGGAATATTGTCACAAAACGAATCGTCCGAGCCATCTCTCAGCAACAATTCTTGGCCACCTAAAATATGGTACTCATCGAATTCCGACGCAGATTGTACAAACACATCACTATTTGTAAACTCGATGTAATTTGACAGATATTGCTCGTACCCAGTGAAAAACAATTGAGGGTTCCCTACATCTAAGAAGAATTCCTCTTTTTCAATTGAAATTCTTGTTCGCCCCAGATCAAGTTCGTGATGTGGCGGTTCTGGAGCTTTGGCGAAATGAGCAATCATATCATCACTCACTTCAAGGTTCCAATCACCTAAGCCAATCCCGTTCGTCACGACAGTACGTGGCCATCCATTAGTTTTGATCACTACTGCAGGGGGCTTGCCGAGGCGCATGTGGTCAAGTAATGGCCCTCTCTTCGTTACAAGCATTAGTCGGACCGTATTCGCTCCTTCAACTAGATCAATTTCTAGAGGTGCAGAATACCTCCAGAAGCCAGAGCCATACAATCCAGACAATTCATATTCGTATGCCAATTCACCATTGACGTAGAGGAGCAGAGGACTGTCCTTCTTGAGCGCGTAGCGGAAGGAAAGAGGGACAGTCCTCTGCTCCTCTACGTCAATGGTGAATTGGCATACGANGGATGAAGTCATCAGACCCACCGAAGCTATAGAATCCTTCTCCGGCATATCCACTTTTGCCGCTCGAAACTTCATCTTGAAAGTCGCATGTTCCACAGAGCACGTCCTCCAAACTATCAGCCTCATACAGAACGTAGTTTGTTTGTTCAGATACAGTCTCAAACGTAATCTCAACTTTTGATTCATCTGCATTGTACATATCTTCTTTAACGAAAGCGTACTTCCTCCACTTGGAGTACGGACTGCAAGGATGATCACTACGCAAGCTTTGCATGGTCCCTCCCCAATTTGTATTGGCTCTCTTGCGAAAGAATTCCCGATGGCTCGTGGCGTTCATATCCATTTGCTGCCTAACATACTGTGCACGGGTAACATCACCCCAATACACATTATCCAATGCATTGATTTCTTCTTTTCTGACGCCAAAGGTTGTCATTTCCAAGAATTTAGCAATCTGTTTTCTTTGATCCATGGTTCCATCCTTGGTAAGAATGATGTATTCGAGGTTTGCCTCTGGATGTTCTGGGAGTTCAATCATGCAAATGTCATTGGTGCACACTATACCGTCCGAGGGACTTGCCAAGGGCCCGGGAGAAGCTTCCCATTCATACCCATCGTAAGATTTTGCAAAGGGGATGAGCGTATTGCCATTCTTTTGGATGAAAATTCCACAAAATGTATTGATAGGAGACACAAACACAGATGCTATGCCTGCTGACAATCTGGTCGAGTTCCCAGCTGGGGGACAAGAGATGACTTTGTTGTCAGATGTAGGCGGTCCATCCTGAGGTTGAGCCGTGACTGGAGGTGACGTCACTAAAGACGGCGCCGCAGTTACACTCATGGAAGAGTCATCTTTGCCGGATTGAGATGGTGCAGAACTAGGACGATCGCTCCTTGGCGTAGGTGACTGCGTGGGAGTACTCGTGGGAGTACTCGTGGGAGGTTTGGTAGTATTGTCTGGATCGACTGAAGTAGAAGTGTCAATGGACGAGCTGGGACGATCCGAGGCACCATCAATTTCGGTTGTAGGAGGCTGAACGGGAGTAGACGTGGGTGTGTTCGATGAGGTGCTAATGATCTCGTTTGCTGCCCCATCATTGACAACAAATGAGGGCCCACGAGAGCTGGCAGGATGTGTAGTAGGAGAAACCGTCGGGCATGGCTCGTTTTGCTTCCCAAAAACGATGTCATGGATCTTTTCACCGACGATCATTTCTTCTCCATTCGCATCTGTGATCATGTCGCTGCTGCTAGCCACACAAAGACTTTTTTCTTCCATCGTACGGATCCACTCGCAGCCCAGTGCCAATTCACAGTCCTCCCACGACAATCCCGAACATTCTGTTGCATTCAGTACCATTTGGTCATTAACTATTTGAGCCACGTGATCGTTCTTTGCTTCTTTCTTCTCATTTTTGCTACGTGTCAAAGAATGGACTGATATATACTCAAAGTGGTCATCCGATTGCAATACGATATCATCGCCATATGTTACTGCGAAATTCTCTTCATCAAATCCACAGCAAGATGTTTCTCCATCGATCGGTTTTATTTCAAGAACATATTCCCTACCAGAAGGGATGCACGCGCTGATGACCCCAGCGTTCACATCGAAATTCCCTTCATGAACGATTCCCTCGTTTGCAGTTCCGAATACGAAAGGAGAGGTTGTTGCGCTTTCATCGCATGATGATGGACATTGTATTACAATCTCCCGAGTGCACCTGTCTCGTACAACCCACGTGGCACTGGAAGAGACTGGGCGGTCATTCAAACCAGACCTTTCTTTTGAAATGACAATGACATTGTCATGGGTTCCCCCAGAGCCCTTCTCAACCACGGAGAACAATTCAGTTTCTGTGGGACAGCCTACCACAGATGATGGATCGTATTTTGGCGCTGGAAGAGGAAATAAAATGGGTTGGAGTGTTGGAGATTCAGATTCATGGGACAACGCTATCGAGAGTGTTGAAGGAGCCAGTGATGGACGATGAGTGCTATCCAACAACGGAACGGACGCCCCGACATCCATATCTCTGCTGCCACTCCCCTCGTTGCTATCCACTTGGTCCACGTCCGATCCAGCCGAAGCCAAAGAACCTGAATCACTTTTTGTCAATGTGAGTCCAAACACAAGTGCCAAAATCACCGCAGTGCCAGCTGCTGCAACAACAAACATGATTCGTTTCGATGGCATTCGTTGTCTTTGATAGCAAACTCGTCGTTGGTGGTTCGTGACATATTCCTCATTTGGGAGTAGTAAATCGGCCGATGACGAGGATGGAGCCACGGAAGACGACTCTATTTCATGAAGCTGCAGGGTGTTGGAATCAAATGTTGCTTCCATGGTGCAATCCATCGTTGCATCATTTGGATCATGTGGATCCTTTGCTTTGGCATTCGGAGTGTCCATTTTGAAACAAAAGAGGAGCTCCTGTTCTTGTATTCTCACGTCAAGTGGTTCAATGTAAAGTTTCAGGTATAGAATGGGGTTCTATTGAATGTTCGGCCACGAAATACGAAAGAGAAATAGAACCGTGAGAGGAAAGTTGAAAGAATATATAGAGCCAACAAAGAAACCTACGAACAGTTGACTCGATGAGACCAAGGAAGTTTTGAAGCAAAGCGTACGAAAGAACATTTGACATAGAGCCCACAAAAAGTAATCAAAAGGGCAAAATCAACTCAAACTCAAAGCTTGCAAGAAAGCCGACAATGAAGCCTAGATGCAACGCATCGTGCAACACAAACGAAAAGTTTTATCGAAAGCGATAAACGCCTACGATGAGGCATGCATCGACAACGCCAAACATTGAAACAATACAAAATCATATCTTTGAGAGCAACAATAGAAAAATATGGAAGAACCAACACCGAAGCCACGAACGAGCCTGAACGACTGAACCTGCAAAGGAAACCACAATGGAAATGATATGTATCATTTCCATTTCGCCTGCAGTGAAGCCTACAGAAACTTGGGATGCCCCCGCAAAAATTGCAAATACCTACAAGAGGGTCTGAAACTCTACCAACAAGTCGGCAAAATCAATCGCAGAAAAGACTTTCCGCCTCTGAAAAATGTAAGAAACCACCAAAGAAGCACCAGAGCCTACAAAGTAGCCTATGCACAAAAGTACCAAGAATGGAGCCAGCATGAGGTCCGACTACCGAACCAATAATCAAGCCCACGTAGAAATCCCGTAGAAATCCCGTAGAAAACCCCGAAAAACAAAAAATATTGCAACATCCAAAGCAAAGGCCTGCAAAGGTTCCCACGAAAAGGTACCCCGAACATGAAGATGGCCTACATTTCAAAACCGACGGTGAAAGTCAATTTAGCACAGCAAATCGCCAGATTCCGCATCATCCATCCCAGCCAGAGGTTGTGTAGAATTTACGTCGCCTCATTCTCCTTCAACAGTCAACATCGAAAACGAAATGAGGGCACCTGAAAACCACTCATATCTACGACTTTCAGAACATCTGGTCGGCCCGTCTGGACCATTCCATTGGCATGACGACTGATGTTGATACGAACAACGGCCGATGAGTCGTTGATGGCCTGATAGATTGATAGATCTGACCATCCAACGCGGCTCTGGGCCGTCAAATTCCATTGTGGGATGAAGCCAATAGAAGCCAACTGTTTATGGTCCATCCGAGAGCTGTCCAAGAGGATCATTTACCTTGTCTGCGTTCAAAGTTGAATTTGGAGAGAGGAATTTCAAAGGTGGAAGAGGAAAATCAGAAATCAGATAACGGCGACGATGGAAAATGGAAAATCGAACAAAGAAATATTAAATCTTACTCAATAAATTATCTCGCTGTACCCACCCCGGCAGTGGTAAATGATTGTTGGTATGTGGAGTTGAGAGTGGATGAATGCCGTGCGATAGATAAGTAGGTGCAGGGGATATGGTAGTAGATGCGTGCAGGGTGCAGGGGCCATGGTGGATGGATGGTGGTGCTGTGGCGGTGCTATCTTTTGTTTTTGGAATTTGGAACGGAACGATACAATAGTACCATACTACCATACCATATTCCGTCAAATTTCTCTTGTTCGGCTGCGTTAGGGGCATTCTAAACAAGATGGTACACATTCAACATACATACGAAGATTTACAATTTTTGTCAGTACTTCAACGCAAAAACTAGCCGTTAGGTAAAGTAACTCGAAAGTCTACGCTCTATTAAAACAAACTTTTTACAATTTACCTGCTATAACTATCCAATTTTGCAAGACTAACCGTTGTGTGGCTTAATAGAAAAACAGAATTAAACCTACAATTTAGGCTACAAGAATCATTCTTTTAAGCCTTTGATGCACCCACCAGCATAATCGTGTAAGTCCCTCCAACAACTGAAAAGCCTCGGCTTTCTTGACAAGGTTCGTTCAGGTTCGTTTGATTTTTTTGAGTGTATTTTTAGATCCAGTTGCTTTTAGATCTGAAAGGAATGAAACTTGAGACTCTCTAGGTAGGTATGGTACCTACTCTAGGTAGGTAAGTAGGTATTGTGCATAGAGTATTAGAGATATTGCTAACTTTTCATCATCAACACAAAGACAATCAAGTAATGGCCAAACATGGTACTGTGTTCTATTAGCTTGTAAGTGAAAATAACTCCAACAATATAAATGGTTTAATGAAAGTTATTGGTTCCGATTGAATGGAGATGTTAGAAAATTTTTGATCCCCAGACCCAACAACACTATGTCTGGTCACTCAATCCTTAACTGATTGGGTAATATGTATACTCACAATGCATCATTCATCAAGATTTATGCCCAAGCTTCAAATCTTTCTGAGGTCTTACAAAAATCATTTTTTGAAGAATATGTATTATATTGCATACCATGATCAAAAGATATCATCCATATTTTTATTTAGTATCATGAACCATCCAGACCTCCCATTGGTATCTTAACAGAGTGTACACAGGTATTTTGCTTTGAAATTTCAAAAACAATTTTTCAATTGTTAAGAAGTTGGAAAAAATCTGTTGACTATCAACTAGGGAAAGTATGAATATTTTGTTCTTTGACAAAATATGCAAGTATATCAGAGAATTAAAAACAGCATTGCACATGCATAATACCAAGACAAATCAAAAATAGTGCACCATTAAGTAGTCTTCCAATAATTTTTTGAAAAAGACATGCTAGAGATGGATGTATCTTAAAGTTATGTTTTCATTTAGCTCCTGGAAGTTTTCTGGGACATTTATATATGTTTACAGAAAGAGCTTCAACTTTTCAGTTGTTTCTCATCTATCAGTCATCTAATCTTTGTTGCTTAACACATTGGAATGACTATCAATGGGAATTCTAAATGTGTATGTACCTTGGACTTTGCCGCAATTAATATTATGTTGTGCACAATATCTTTTTAGATATCTTTCTTTGGTGTGTGTCTTTTATCACTTTGAATCATTATAATGCTCATAATGAAAATTTAAAGGTAAAAGGACTATGCATGGTTGACCTTCCTACGATTTTTGATGGAAATCTTGTCAAATGAAATAAAATTGTCAGTAGTGCACAAAGAACTTTCTCTGACTGCTAAATATCAATAAATTGAATAATAAGAATGAACTTGACACTAACTGTTGGAGTTATAGGGGAACCCTCCCTATGAAAGGACCCACTACCTGTAGTATCTATGGTAGTTCAAGCACAGGCAGTACACACCAAAATCTGCATTTTTAAAAGGACATCAATATTAAAACCTTGTCAAGATGCTATCATCATGGGGATGGCCATCATTCTCATATCTGCATTGATACCCCCCCCCCCTGCACACCATGTCAATATGGTTGGTTGTTAATGTAAGTAGCTGGCTGGAAGCAAAACCATTTATTTGTGTCACTTTGTTGTTTGTGACCCTTTTTAATCTGATCCATGATCCATAGCAGCTGTGGTGTAGATATTTTGCTTATGCTGTGATGGTCCTTGCTCTCCATTGTCTTTGCACTGATTCTAATGCCAAATCAATACTGACCCATTACACACCCTTCCTCCAACTCTTTGATGCTCCTTGTGGCGGTGACACCAATGGTTGATTAATGTTGGCAATCGGTACCAGGTATCATATGAATCTTCACAAGCAGACCCCCAGTCACAAGCCCCTCTATTGCTTCCTTATGACAAAGGTCAGTTACTATTTCCCATTTTGATGTTTCAATGATTGATTTGTCTATGGCCTCACCTTTTCCAACCCAATACTCTATCTTTAACACTACCTCTAGTTATCCAGTGGTATGAGCTTAGAAGATGGACAGAGAAGAAAAGAATATTTTACATTTTTCCCTTGCCAGTGAAGGTGAGAATTTTTATCTTTTTCCTAGAATCCCACTCAACTCTCTCACTTCATTAATAACATTTTCATGCTTTTGAAGCATTATTGGCTTTTGTCAATTCCTCATGGGTCATATATGCCAGCAAATTTTGTGGACTGAACTAGTTCAGACATGAAAAGTAAAATATTTTCTTTTTGGAACTGATTTTTTTGTTATACAATGCTTACATCTTACATTGCTCCCTGAAGATCATTGCCAGGTGTATGTTTCTTTGTTGATGAGAGGAGAGAAAAGGTAATTTGGTAGGCTCTTGAAGCAATTTTGTCATGATTTTTGCTTGACTTGTTGCCATCATTAGCAGCTTTTGCCACAATACTCATCATTCTCTATTGATACTGCCATTTAAGCTAGCATGTTAACTCATACCACTGTTTCCAACACTATAGGAGTTGGAGGGAGAGACCCAACCATTGTAGAACACAACAATATTGTAGTTTACTTTTAACTTGATCACCTCAAGGCCTCATCTGATCTCCTCATCCTTTCTGTTGAACGTTCATCAGGAGAATAAATTATTAATCAAAGAATATCAGGTACCCTACAGTCCAAAGTTGTTCTAGAGGCAAGTAATATTATTTTGATTTATTTTTGTTTGATTGATATTTAAGAAAAATTAGCTTTTCTTCCTTTCCATTCATTCTTAGCCAGTAAAATATATGTTGGTTTCCCTTGCTTTGAACACTCATTTTCTTTGTCTTTTGTTTATGATATGACCATTTGTTTCTCAACACCTGGTTGGTGACAACATTTGCCCTCAGCTCTGATCCCCAATGTAACATGGTATCTTTGCTGTACTAGGTTGTATTGTAGTGTCAAATTACAAAGTCAATGGTAAATTTCTTGTTTCTGCACAGTTTTATTCTTGATTGTTGTCTTTGAGTCTTATAAGTGTTCCAAATCTGTTTGCCAGGAGCATGTATTTATAAGTAGGTGCCTCTTAATACCATCAAATATCTTTCAAAGCAAGGGTTTTGTTTGGATTGGTTTTTAAATGTATCTTGAGGAAAATGTAACTTCTTATTCTGTCATCAATTTTCCATATGGTACCTATATTTACAGGTTCTGTTGTATTTTTTTAGCAGCAAGGGGGGAAGGAAAATTAGATGTCAATTCTTGTTTCTCCCAAAAATCAACCAATTTACACCTGTTTTTGTCTAATGGGCCTTTTGCTTGCAAATAATATTTACCTGGGATTCAACTAACAAGTTACAAAGCTGATTTGCAGGGAGACCCCACTATTAAAACTTAACTAACAGTTTTATTTTCAGTTACATCCCTTTGTGAATGCATTACTCTTTCATGCCATGTATGGTAGTAGCATTCAGGGTGGCATTTGTATTGTGGCACAATGGTGTTAGCAAAACACTCAATAATTTCTTTCCAAATCTTGCTCTTGAGTACTGATTCCTGTGTACAAAAAAAGAGAATTGAGTTAATAGTTCTCCAAAATGATTAGTAACAAATTTGATGTTTTGGACACAAAGTCTCCATAATTTGAACTTATGAAACTAACAAAGATAGATTTCTGATACACCATAGAAAATTTATCCTCACAGGATCCTCTACTCATAGTTTCAGTGCTCATATCTGATATGGTAACTAATTATGTCTTTTCATTATGCCAATGACATAAAATGTAATTGATATCATGAATTTCTATTTGTTATGATTTTATTCTTTATTTTGTTTCCTTTGTTGATTATTTAATTGAAAAATCCAATCTTAATAAGGGTAACTAACTTCAGCATCAAAAAATAAAAGGCTACTCTGTTATTTAGACTCCTCTGCAAATACATATTTAGTGTTTTTTAATTTTCCAAGTGACAGCGTCATTAAAAATTGATAATGATTTTTTGTCATAACATTATTTATGGTGGTATCAGTCTTTTTGCATTTATGATTGCCGTCATTTCATTTAGAACTCAAAAAATGAGGGCTATGATGGACATTGTAGGTTCAATTTTCATTGTAGTACTGATATGGACATTCCTTTGTAGATGATGGTTAATCATTTCTTTTCAGCTACTACTTCAATGATAAAAAATGAAATTGACATCACAAAATACTTCACATATTATGTTTTCACTCTTGCTTTTTTTGTTCATAATGTCAATCCTTTCAAAAAGAAATCACAAAAATCAAAGTCACTCAGTAAGGCCAAAAGCCTCTAATTTAATGTTATTCTGTTATTTAGATTGTTCTACAATAGGTGAATAATTAGTGCTTTTGTCATGTGGTAGGGGCATGAAATGACAATGATATTCTTTATTGTTATTATATATATTGCATATAAGAGATGTTTGCAGTGATGTTTGTTGTCATTTTATTGAAAACTAATAAAATACTGTAGTCCATGATGCACTACAGGTTCAATTTTCATTGTAATTTTGGAATAAAGATTCCTCTACATATGATGACTCATTGATCATGTGTTTTGTGCTATGATGACAATAGCATAATAGTTAATCATATTGACACCAATTATAACTATATGTTTAAAGTTTTATGTTTTGATCATTTTTCATTGAGAAATCCCAAAAATGAAAGTTTCATACTAAATTAAGAACACTCTAATTTAAGGAAATTTTGTTATTTAGATTTTTCTCCAAATTCTGAATGTTAAGTGTTTTTGTTGCATGGCAGAGTCATAAAATGATAATTGCATCCTTCAATATATACATGGTGAAAGAATAAGCTTTGTTTGCGGTCATGTTTGTCATCATTACATTGAGAACTTGTGAAGACAGCAGAGTCCATGATGGTCCTCTCGCTTTCAATTTTCATTGCAATATTGGTATGAAGATTCCTCTGTAGATGGTGGCTAATTTTGTCTTTTGAACTATGGCAATTTGTATGTATAGTCCTTGTTTTTGTTAATTTTTCAATGTTGCTTTTGAGAAATCACAAAAATTGAGTCAGTTCATTAAGATCAAAAGCCTCTAATTAAATGTATTTTTTTATCTAGATTCTTCAAAATGGTGAATGATTATTGCTTTTGCCATATGACAGAGGCAAAAAATTATAATTAAATTCTTTAATATATTTTATTTGTGGTGAGTGGTGATATAAGTCTTGTTTGTCAATATGTTTTCCATCATTTTGCTGAGAACTCATAAAAATACTGAGGTTCATGATGATGATGGATTTCATAGGTTCAAATTTTATTGTAATATTGAAACAAAGACTCCTCTGAAGATTATGACAAATCATGCCTTTTTCATTTTTAAAAAGGCATACAATATTATTGATATTATTGATTATTTTATATCATTTTTGTTCTTGATTCTGTGCCTCTTGGCAATCACCTCATTGAGAAATCATAAAAAATGAAAGTAACTCAATAAGATCAAAAACCGCTAGTTTAACATAATTCTGTTACCTATATTCTTCTAAAAATGATGAATGATTTGTAATTTTGTTTTATGAAAGAGACATGAAATAATAATGACATTCTTTATCATTTCATATGGTGATATGAGTCTTGTTTGCAGTCACTTTTGTCATTATCTTATTGGAACTCATAAAAGCACTAAGATCCATTTTGGCTCTCCTAGGTTCAATTTTCAATGTAATATTGGTATGGAGATTCCTCTCCAAAAGGTGACTTATTATGTCTCCTTTCAAATTATGATCTTGTTTTGATATCATATTGATATCAACTCTTACTATATATACATTTTTGTTCTTGTTTTTGTTCCATTAATTTGTGATTTCATAGAGAAATCACAAAATATTCAAGTTACTCAATATGATCAAATGCCTTTCATTTAATAATTATGTTATTGAGACTCTTCTGCAAATACTGAATGAATAGTGCTCTTAAAATATGACAGATATATGAAATGGTAATTATATTTGTTTTCATTATATTTATGGTGTAATAAGTCTTGTTTACAGTTATTTTTATCATCATTTCATTGAGAACTCACAAAAATGGTGAGGTCCATGATGGACTTAATAGGTTGGATTTTTGTTGCAATATTGATATGGAGTGTCCTCTGCAGATTATTGTTAATCACATCTTCTTCATTATTTGTAAGACATGGATTATTATTGAAATCATTGATACTGTTTGAGTTTAGTGTTTTTTCTTGACTATGTATCTTTTGGTGATCAAATCATTGAGAAATCATAAAAAAGAAGGAAATATTTTTAGATCAGAAGCAATTTTTTGGTTATTCTGTCATTGAAATCATTCTACAAGTAATGAATGATTTGTACTTTTGAAGTATGATGGAGGCATAAAATGATAATTGCATTCTTTATTATTATATGGGGTGATATGTGGTATGTCTTGTTTGCAACCATTTTTGTCATCATTTCATTGAAAACTCATAAAAATAAGGTCCAAGATAGACTTTATAGGTTCAATTTTCATTTTAATAGTTTTATGAAGAGTCCACTGCAGACAATGATCAATCAGGTCTTTTTTATTCTTTAAAAGACACAAAATATTATTGATACCATTGATTATGGTTTAGTTTTTGTGTTTTTTTTTCAGATTTTGAACCTTGTGGACAAGAGATGAAGGAAATTTATTAAGATCAAAAACACAACTTATGGATGTTTTGTCATTGAAATCCTTCTACAAATAATGAATGAATTGTGCTTATGCTATCATCACAAAGGCATAAAATAACAATGACATTCTCCAATATTATATATGATGTGATCATACGATTAGTTCTTTTAGTCATGTTTGCCATCATCAAATTGAGTAGAAATACTGAGATCTATGTTGAACCTCATAGATTTAATTTTCATTGTAATATTGGTATTAAAATTCCCCCCAAAGCGATAGCTTATTGTGTCTTTTGAATCATTATAATGGCATGATATGTTATTGTTTATATCATTAATCACTATACATGTAATGCTTTTGTACTTTATTTTGTTCAATCTTTCAACGTTGCTTTTGAGAAATCACAAAAATGAAAGTAACTCACTAAAAGCCTCTAATTTGGAAAAAATTATTTAGATTCTTCTACAAATTGTGGAAGATTACTGTTTTTTCCTTCTGAAATAAGCATTACATTAATGACATTATTTATAATTATATATAATACTGTGATGCAAATCTTGTTTGCAGTAATGTTTGTCATCCTTTAATTGAGAACTCATAAAAGCACTGAGATCCTCAAGAATAACTATATTTTTTTAACTATGAAAATTGGTATAATTTGTTCTTGACATCAATTATTGCTTGATATGTTGGGTTTTTGCTCTTGTTTTTGTTCGTTTTATCAAGAATTTTGTTGAAAAATCACAAACAATAAATTAACTCAATAAGGTCAAAAGCCTTTAATTCAAGCTAGTGTTGTGTGTTTAGATTTTTCTAGAAATGGTGAATGGCTAGTGCTTTTGTCATTTGACAAAGACATAGAATTATAATGACATTTTATTGTATTCATGAAATGGTGATATAAGACTTTTTTACAGGCATATTTGTCATCGTTTCATTGAGAACTCATAAAAAGACTGAGATCCCTGACTAACCTCACAGGCTCAAGGTTATTGTAATATTAGTGTGTGGATTCCTCTACAAATGATGGCTTATTATGTCTCTTGAATTATGAAAGTGGTATGATATCATATTTACATCATTAATCACAATTTATACAAAGTTTTCTCTCCTTTTGTTCAAGTTTGTCAATCATTTTATTGAGAAATTACATAAAATGAACATAACTAGTTAAGATCAAAATCATCTGATTTAAGGTAACTCTGTTATTTAAGTTCTTTTACAAATGGTGAATTATTAGTGTTTTTTCACATGACAGAGTCATAAAATGATAATTACATTCTTTATTTTTATGTTCATGGCTCAGCATGGCAGTAAAAGTCTTGTTTGAAATCATGTCTGTCATCTTTTCACTGATAATTCATCAAAACCCTGAGGTCAACATTGGTCTTTATCTTTATGGGATCAATTTTTATTTTAGTATTGGGTATTGTTATGAAGATTCCTCTGCAGATGATGGTTATTATGTCTTTTGAGCTATGACAATGGTATTATGTTATTGATGTCAATTATCATTCTTTATGTAAAATTTTTCATCTTGTTTTTGTTCATTTGGTCAATAACTTTATTGAGAAATCACAATAAATAATAAAGGTAACATTCTAAGATCAAATACACCTATATTATAAGGAAATGTTGTGTGTTGAGATTTTTCTAGATTGCATTCTTTAGTATTACACATATGGTGATATACACCATGTTTGCACTTTTGTTTGTCATCATTTCAATGATAAAAGACTTTGGGGTCTTTGGTGAATGTCTTAGGTTTAATTTTGTTGTAATATTGGTATGAAACTTCCTCTGCACATGATGTTTAATAATAATTTTTCATTCTTTGAATTTAACATAAAACATATTTTTATTATTGATTATTGTGAAATTGGACCACTCATTACCAGCATGAAATATATTACACAGAAACTAAAGCTCATATAATACTGCAAACTCATTTAACAGTAAACAATTCAACATAAAACTAATGTACAATAACTGAGATCAATCATTACAAGTCAAACTTGAATAACCATTAATTTTTTTTATCTGGAGCCTCTGTTGCAAACAGAACAAAAATGGTAAAAAGGATGAGAGTTTATCGTCACTCATCACAAGTACAGTTTTTGTACAAACATCAATCAATCACACTCTTTCCGACAAAGAATTAATTTTTAATTAGTCAATACAACATACATTTTTTTGTGTCTTTATCAAATTAAATGAATGTATGGTCCAGAATCTGGGGAATCTATTAATACAAAGTATCATGAGTAATGTTAACTATGCCAAAATCCATGTTTTGCGCACCTATGGAGATTTCATTGTCAGCCACTTTAGGTGTCTCTTGAGCATTCTATTGGCTATTGTTATTGTTGAAAAAACACACAGCACCAAGAGTAAAAAATGTGAAACTAAAAAATAAATGTTTGCTGATATTTACAATATAAAGATAATTCATCTCATCAAATCTATTACTTCTAATCTTTAATCAAATAGCCGATATAAATCAAATTAGTACAGTATCATATCTGTGAGTTACAAAAACATATCTAACCATTATCAATTGGATTTTGGACTCTTGTATTTTTGGATATACAACAAAAAGTGATCACAATATCTAGTAAGTCATACTTTTTTGCTGAAAACAATTCCAATGATGATGATGAAAATGGTGATCATGATGTCTCACTACTCTTGTCCAGCTACTAAAAAATCATTTTGAAAAGATAAATAATCTTTCCATAAGGATGAACTTATGAGCATATTAGAATAGGAACATATTTATTTTAGCAAATGCATCATATCATATAAATATTTGTGAAAGAGCATGATATTAAGGTCATTTTGCCCATGTATCATTATTGCAGTCATTTTGTGGGAGTTTGTAAAATCCTTCAATAGTGATCCTTCTGGAAGGATCATCTTTGAAGGATACTTCCAAAAAGATGTTGTTCCACAAATGTACACTTCCATAATAGATTTTTCATTAACTCACAGAAAATGAATTGAAATCACAAGTTCCCATTTGAGTGTTTGCTGATATTTCTTAGTTATCTTGATAATAATGTTCATTAATCTACTCTATATCTAATAAATAATAAAATCTTTAATACAGTAAAAACACATTCCCAGATAATCGGTTGCATGCATCTAATTACTGTTCATCATAATTTGGGATATTATATTATGTATAAAATGGAATTTGTTCACGATTTCCAACAATTAATTTCAGGCCAAGCCTGATACTTGTCTTCTTTCATATATGAGTTTCCTTATATTGCTACAAAAAATTCACTGCTTCTTTCATAGACAGTTTGAACCCTCTGTATCCAATGGAGTGTAACCTGAACTTAAAACCTCATTGACTAGAAAAAATACATGTACCACCTAGTTTGAAAGTCCATCCATTAAAATACTACCAGATATCTCCCCCTGGCTACTTGTATAATATCATTCTGATACTGATATTGTTATTGATAGAAAAAGAGGTTTTTGCTTGCTTGTTGCATCATAACAAAAGTTTGCAAAAAATTTCACACTCAATTTATATTGCGACTCAATTAAAAGAATCAATCACATTATTTGAAAATTTCATAGAAACAATATTAAAATCTGTTTGTTTTGACATCTTTTAGATCTTTTTGCAATTAATATAAATGAAAAACTGTAGCAGGCACAGCTGAGAATAAATTACTCTTTGTTTGTGTGGTAAGAAGTATTACCCACCACAATTATTTGGCTTGAAAAGACTCAAGAGAACACCACTATCCTAAAATTGCTCATTGTTGTACATTATAATTATTTTGATGAAAATTTCAGCAAACAGAAAGATATTTGACCCCTCTCAAGTTTGGGAATGCACTAATTGTATGATGTTGATTTTTTCATGTTACTGCTCTCAAACTTCAAATAACAACTCCAATCACTTTCTGGATAATATGGACACATCACTAGACTATCAATATGACTACACATTTCTAGTGTTGCAATATCCTGCAGAGTCTCAAATACTTCACAAAATCATTTTAATATTGCACCATCAATTCATAATAATGAAAATAGCAATTGTTTTTTATTTCTTTTCAACATATTGCAGAAGATATAAATGATATGATTTTTGGGTTTAATGGTTGGCTTGATCACTATTTCTACTTTTTTAAAATTGCAACATTTTATACATCATGGACAATATTGTTCCTAGTTCCTTTCTTTTTTGAAAATGCATACCTAAACAAATGCATTTTCAGGCAAACATTTCAATACTAAAAACATGATTTTCATCTCTACAATTTTATCAGACTTTTATTTTTGCAAGAAACATTTGAAGTTTTTTTTTCTTTCAGTCATATTTCCAAACAAAAAATAACCATTGCAATGGGGTTTGTGATGAACCTAGTAAAAATATTTTGTAATTTGGAATGTTATTATTCTGACAAAAACATGGAATCAACACATAAAAATTGATTCATGTTTCCACTATATATATCTACCCACTTCAAAAAGAACAGACATTCTAAATATTTGTTACCACAATACTTTTTGGAAAAAGTCTATACATAGCTAACCAAGTGTATACTGTATTCATTATGTCACTAACAATTTAATTCTGGAGACAAAGCCCTAATGTATACATTCAACTTAGAGCTCAACACCAAGAAATGAAAATAGAGATAGTGTGGTATCAATTTAAGACTATAGACTCAAGACTCTAGCATATCTAACATGAAAGGTGAGTTCCACTATCACTGATATTTTTCAAATGCATTATTTAGATATTAGATATCCATTTCTTCTATAACAAACTTGTGGTCACAACAAATAAAGATACCCTAAATGATCAATATTATTGCTACAATTTGTTCATCATGTCAAATATCTTCAGCTTTTAGTTTTTAAAGCTGTTCTTTATATTTTTTAATTATTACAGATAAACCTCTCACCATTGTTTTATATCATATATTTTGATTATTACAGATACACCTCTCACCACCATTTTATATTTCTGTATTTTTCATAATGCTATGCTCACAGAAGAAAGACCTGACATTTGTTATAAGTCCAAGATCAGGCACCAATGGTTTGAAATTGATTGTTTGATAGTAGCACATTCTACCACCCACTTCAGGCACAATTTATGCAGCATTCAAAACTATTAATCACGGTATTATCTTGGACATCAATTCACAATAGACACAAACTAATTTCACCAACTATATACTGATAACAAATTCCTTTATAAGTGCAGCAACAGAAAGCAACAATGCCCTACCATTCAATGAATTTACACAAGCAAAAATATTCTCTCCAGTAAATGTTAAAATGGGGTGCGGACAATTTCATGAAAATCTAAAAATACAAATGGATATTTAGTGCAATGATCTCTTTTTGAAAAGGCTCAAGAGGGCCACATTCATTTGTTGCTCATCTTTTTGGAATAACTGGGTTCTAGCTAGAAATGTACCCAAAGCAATGCCAACAAAATCTTTGACCTATAAAGTTTGGGAAAACACCCACTCTATGAGTGTGATATTTTAATATAATTTCACTCTGGCAATTAATTCCATCATTATTTCCTTGATGCAGCTCCATCACTACCATCAGAATGAGTACAACTCAGTGGCAAAGTTTGAATTCTCTACCAGCACAGTCTCAAATGCATTTTAAACTCATTTTATTATTATATTTTTGAATGATGATGTTAGTAATTGATTTTTATTCCTTTGCGACACATAATGGAAAATATGAATGAGATGAATTTAGGGTCTACCTGGTTGACTGGTTGACTTAATTACTATTTGCTAGGAGTTACATTTTTTTATAACATGGTCATTAATGTGTATGGTCCCTTTTATGCTTTGAAAAGCCAGACATGAAACATGATCAATATTTCAGAGTGACATTGAATTTCCAAGAATATGGGTCATACATTTGCAGTTTTCCCAGGCTCATATTTTACTAAAGTAAAAGTCTTGCATTTATTACATTGAATCATGCTCACAAACAGAAAGAAACACAGCACAGGGAGCTTTTTAATTAAAGAGAGATTCTACTCAGTTCAGAATAACAAGATTTAGAGGATATCAAAATGATAAAATATGTCTATTGTTCATTATCACTCATTCTAAAATTCTTTACAAGAAACACACTATGTATCAGCAATAATTTCTTGTATATGCCAATGGCTTTTACGAACAATTTAATGCTAAAGTGGAAATGCACATTTTCAAACTTGTGCTTAATACCATTTAAATGCAAATAGAGTAGGTAAGATCGTAGACATGCAGGTGCCCACTCAAAAAACTCAAAGCAAGAAATTCAAAAGTGAAAATGAATTTCATCGTCAGATCATTGGTCAAATGTCTTTGCTCGTAAAAATATCTGCCAACACATCCACCAAATGACAAATCTAAACATCAAAACAGAACAATAGAAACAACCAAATATTTACAAGAAACACAATATGTATCCGCAATCATTTTTTATTCTTGAATGTTCAATTGGCTCTCACTAACAACTTAATGGTGAAGTGGAAATACACACTTTCAAACTGGCGCTCAATAGCCATAATTTGGATACATGCATGACATCCATTCACAACTAAAAGCAAGTACTCCTACAATGGAAAATGAGTTCTAGTTCTAGATTATTGGTGGAATTTGGTTGAATGTCTTGGCAAGTTAGAGTACCTAAGTACTTATGCACATAGAAGATATCTCTGCCAACACATCTACCCCTGACAAAACCAAACGTCAAAGGAGAATAATAACAGATAACAGCAAAAAAGTGTATTTGCCCCAAATTGTCTACATTTCAATTGTTTGAACAACATCTGCTAATTTTAGGACTCTTATACTCACTTGTCTAATCCTTACACTTTTAATTATTTTCTATTGATACATTCTCCATACTTAGTAATGATGGGTGCTCACACAAAAAAGCTGACAGGCACTGCAATAGCACTTGTGCCGAGTCCAACCAAAAACTGACTGGCATCCATGGCCAAAAGTCTCCTTTCGAAATTGAAATCAATTTCCTCTTGCTTCTTGCTACCACTACCCACTGTTCACCTATGCTGCCAACTCTAGTCACGAAAAGGAACCACATCCTCCGTCCCGAACGAACACCTCCTCAAAATCTCCTTCCCCGCAAAAATCGCCATTCGCTTGGCATTCGCGGAAAGACAGGGCATGGTTCCCGATCCCATCGATCCCATGGCGGCTTGGAACGCGGCGCTGCTCGCGAGTGCACTGCAGGCGCTCGAACTGGTACCGCCGACACCACTTGAACCACTTGTGCCACCTACACCAATTGGTGCGGCAAACGCACTGCTCGCCGGAGCCGACTTGGTCGTCACCGAGGAATCTTCCGTGAAATCCTCCCAGGAGGCATTGCTCCGATAATTGTCCGATCGCCTTCGTTTGATCCGGCGGTAAACTCGTTCGGTCCGTTCGATGCTTCGGGACGGCTTGTTCTTCTTGGTGTAACTGGTTCTTCCTCTTGCGTGCAAGCCGTAAGGTCCTTGATGGTGATGTCCATGATGACCGTGATGACCGTGATGTCCATGGCCATGATGATGATGCAAAGCCGCCGCCAAAGTGGAATTCGTCTCAATCCACAATTGTATCGGAAATTCCAAATGGGGTGAGGAATGACGACGTTCGGTGAAATTTCCCTTGATGTGACGCAATGGCGGCAGGCACGTGGAATCCATGGCACTGGGAATGGTGGGATGGTCGAGATTGGGCAGGCAGGATTCGGAGAGGGAGTTTCCGGAGGCGACGGAGGGGTTGGGCGAGGGGTGCGGCGATTCGAGGAGGGTTTGGATGGGGTCGATGAAGGAGGGGATGGTGGAATTGAGGGTTGGTTGGGTTGGGTGGGACATGGTGGAATTTGATGGAATTTGATTCAAAGATGTTTAGTTTGTGATTCAATGATTTTTGGTTTGGGTGATTTGCGTTTTATGAGGGCATGGAAGCAATAGAAGCTCGGCTGGAAATTCTATGAGAGGCAAGTGAAAGTCTCTTGATGGCTTGGGGGCGTGTTTGATCCTCTGGCTTGTTTCGTGTCACTTTGAATTTCGGTTGATGGAACTGACCGTTATTTTACACTTTGATGGAATTCTGGGCTTCTGGCGCTGATTCTGGAACAAAAATGGCTTGATGTCCCGTTGTTGTCTGCGATTTGGGTTTGATTTAAGCTGAGATTTCTCCTGGGTTTCACTTCTCGGCAATGCTAATTGATTCAGAGTGCCGCGGAGAGTTTTTGAGATATATTGTTTTACTATGCTCAATAATAATGATGGGCTATTGAGTCGTCACGATGGTAATATGTGAGATAGCGTTTGATGTTTTGAGAGATGTGTGCAATGCTTGCAAGATGTGTGTGTCGATTGTGTCGTGTGTGTGTCCTTTTCTCATTCAATATTGTATTTTTATGAGCACAAGCTGTTGGCATGCAAAAATAAAAGCGAACAAATAAAGAATGAAATAGAATGCAATCATGATAGAAACCAATAGAAAGAAAAAAGCAATAAAACATAGAATGAGCAATGGTTTGGTGCAAGAGCAAAACTTGCGCAGTAGAATGGAATACTGACCCCGATTGGTGATTGATTCATGGACGAATCAGCGTGAGCAGGGCCATCAAAAAATGTGATGGCAGTTACAGAATCATACAAAATTTACCAGTAAAACTATCAACCAGTAACGGAGCGAGGAAAATCAAACTGCCTTGATTATCGGATTTCTCTTCATTTCCTTATTGAATGACACCATTGAGTTTGAACTTCAATTAGTTTCCCAATGGGTGTTCACCTTTGCACGACAAAAAGCTTGGAATTCTCTTTTGTCATTGCCATTTTAATCAATCTGAATTTGTTACAATACAATACTACACTCTAGTAGTATTTGCGCGTGTAATGTTAGCCGACGGAGTTGTTCAGAGGCCGGTGGTCCATAGAGAGCCATTGAGGTCGATATCAATATTTGAAGGGCCATTTCAAGGTCATTTCAAGGCCATTTTGTCCGTTAGCACACATCAAAATGAGAAAATCTACGAAAAATAGTAACCATCGTCCACCATCTGTAACCATCTGTAGAACAGTTGGCGCGAAAACGGCAACAAACTTCGCTTTTTGACTAATGACACTAGCAGTCATTGCACGGCCTACTCTGAAACTCACGTGGAATTTTGCAAGTTTGTGGGGAATTTGAACTAGCTCCAAGGGGATTGGAGGGAAGTTTCATCATGGTTTTCTCCATTTTTCACAGATGTTTTCACCACGGGAAAAACTCCTGGGTCTCTGTCTTCTGCTGTGAGCCTGTGCATGCACCAGAGCCGCTGCGCACTACGCAGAGCCACACAATAAAAAAAGGCTATTGTACCATCGGTACCATACCTCCCCGTACGTACGTGTTGTATTTTTAAATTACTGCTAGGACCGTCTGGCCCCCCCCTTCATGACGAAAATCTCGGCTCAGGTGTTGATATATACCAGACCTACGCCAGATAGACACCCAGGAGCTTTTCCCATGGTTTTACTCACAAAGTGATTATTTTGCTATTTGGTCATCATCCAGTACAACAACACTTGATAATTAAAAAGAGAAACATCCAAAATAGAACCACTTTCATTACAAACCTTCATTAACACATGAGCTAGCGGAGCCAACTTTCTTTTCCCAATCACACACTTCAACACCAACGAACGGCATCTAAGCCATATCCATTCCCCTATGAGCCGGTGGCAATTTCTCTTTTGTCATTCCAGCAGCCCGTTCGGCAATTTCCTGAGAATATTTCTCCTCCTTCAACTCCTTACATCTCCTCTTATAATATCTACTCTTTTTATGAGCTGCTAATGACTTTGCATCAGCAAAATGCTTCCCCGTCTCGACGCAATAAAATTGCCCCCCTCCTGGAAGCTCATCATCGTAGTCAAACTTGGATGCGGGGACACCGGTTTGTTCAGCTTTTTCAATTTCATCCTGTATTTGATCCGTATCTTTGGCGCGCCGGCAGAGCCACGTGGCCTTCTTGTATTTTTTAATTTTAGACCGTGCTCCTTTCTTTCGGGAGTAGCCTCCAGTTCCCATTTTATTGAAGATGGCCGAAGCAAGACAGAAATATAGTTTACTGATGAGATGTGTTTTATGCCAATATGGTACGATGCAAACGAAGTGTGATAAAATGATAATCCCTTCCTTTATGAACAAAGATTATTTTCCCGATCCACGGGCATAAGTACACAGCCTGAAGACCTCGCTCAAAACCAACGGAAGCAGATCAAACACAACTAATGACGGTTCTGTTTTCTTTGTAGTCTTTCCGTTGAAGTTGTACCTCACCTCTCTAGTAGAGAGGTAGAATTTGTGGGAAGCGTTATTGCTTGAGGGAGCTTACTTGGGTGCTTGGGGCGAGCGGCGAGAGATACGCGCCGTAAAAGCTTACCTAGGTTAGCCACTGAAGGCCACTAACTGCTACAATAACTGGCTCTGAGCCCGCCCCGTGGCCCGTGGCTCGTGGTCCAGGGGGGTTGTTAGCACTTTTTTACTACTTACTACTTACTTAGCACCAATTGGTTTTAGCGAGTCCGTTGATGTAAAATAGGTACAAAATAGACGTAAGTAGGTTTGTATAGTACTAATTCGTAGGTATCTTATGCCAAATGTTCCAAGACCAAACATGAGTACCTTATTTTTTTCAGACCCAATCATTTTTGCACACCCATCAGCTCACGTCACTGTGTCAAAACCAACAGAACAACAAAATTTTGAAGTCAACAATTACACCTGACGCCTTGTGATCCAACCAATGAAGGCGCACCTAACCATCATCTCCAGGAGCGCCCTTCTATCAACACCTTCATTTACGTATACTGAACATAAATTCCAAATGACGCTTCTAGAGGGCTTAGTGGTGAGCCATATTGGCCTTCCTTCTAGACACACATGGCAGCAGTGCGCCGGCTGTTGTAAGATGAGCCCGGACAGATGATAACAATTAATGGTGTGCTGCCAAACGGGCGATTGAGCAAGTGAGAGCATGCCAGTTACTTGTTATTATACTTGTTACCAACTCCCCTTGCCCATTTGTTCTTGGAAGAACACAGAAGCAAGTTCATTTTTTGATTTTCATTTTCAATTGTATTGAACTCATTCAAAAACAGTGCTAGAGCTCTACTCTGCAGGTTCTGCCAATAATAGATCCCCCGACACCCCTCCCATAATGTCTGACAAGTCGGCTGCCGCACTTGGCGATTTCCTCCAATCTCTTCACGCCAAGTCAAAGAGTTCATTTTGGTACAAAATTATTGCAGACAAAGATGGAGATGGATTTTCTTTGGTGACACATATGGGTCTTTGGCACGCAGACTACTACAATATTCTATCTGAATGTGGCTTGGTAGTAAAGCGCAGGAAGTCACATCATGTGATGGTGGATAAATGGAAAGAACTCTTCACAAATGAAAACATTAATGCCGAGATTGAACTGTATTCAAAAAAATATTATCTTTGTCTTGGGGTAAGGAAATATGGGTATCATGCTAATGTGGCGGATCAACAAAAATCTGGCAAAGTGGTACCTCCTCGACTTGGAAATCTTGGTTTGCTTCATAGGGCACTCAAAAGCGGATTGTCTCACGTTATTGGAAGGGATAGCATCAAAGTGTTGGAAGCAAATTCGGATGTGGGTGGTGCAAAAAACAATAATTCTGGCGTTAGTAGCGGATCCAGCAGAACTGACAACAAAGCTGACCCCCCAATGGAAATGTTAGCACTGATAGTACAAAGGGCACTGGTTCTGTTGCAGGCAACAGTCATGCCGTCTCAATTAACCAGGTTTCAAATGCAAATGTTGCGAAAATGTATCCATTACTGAATAAATTGCAAATAAGTTTAGATCTTTCTATCAGTGAGAGTTATGAACATGTTAAGCAATTGATAGGCAAATTAGTGTTGCTTCAAATGGCTCACACATCAAAACAACTTTGGAATACTATCAAAGTATCAACAATACAACTGCGTACGCTGCTCCCGTTGTCCCACACACAACCGATTGAGCGTTCAAGAAGTATCAATTTGAAAAGCCATATGTGAAAGACTTTGTAGATTTAATTGGCATGTCAAAGGGAAAGGACAAATCAGTCAACAGTGAGGTTGGGGCAAGGGGACTTCATGATGCCATGGCTGAGAAGCACGAAATAGCTTTTATGGAATCTGCATGGAGGAGAGAGCTAGCTGTATCAGGGTGAATTGATAAGACTGCCCTTGCCGCAATGCACATTGATGCCAATATGAAAGACTGGAAAATAAAAAGAATATTGAAGCACGTGAAACATTCATTAGGCAACAAAGTGGCAGATCCCTTTACTGAGATCAAAGAATTCTACAAGGGTGCAATTTTACCAAAACAGGTTCAGTGGAACATACATCAGATGATGGGTTCGCAGAGGTAATCAGCTACAAGTACCAAAATGTAGCTGATGAGTTAGAGATTTTGGTAGGAGAAATGATGACAATGAATAAGATTATGCCATGCAAAGTTTCAAGAATAGACATTGTAATTGGTGGTGACCACAGACAAATAATCAAATGCAACAACAGAAAGGGATTCATTTACAAAAATTTCCATGTTGGAACAGTTTTGTTCACAAAGGATATGATGGATATTCTTAAATCAACAATCATGGCTGATTTGACAAGAGACTTAAGTAAAATTCATGAATCAAAATTTGTTCTGATGGATGAGCATGGCAACGGAAAAGTAACATGCATACTAGTGAAGAACCATGCGCCGTTCAAGCTTTCAGCTGTACATTCAAAACCATTTCATTTGGTCAAGCTTCACATGACTGGTGACATTCAGTGGTACTGTCTTGTGTTAGGGATGGAGTATATGATGGGGAAGTGGTGCATCCACTGTTTGTTATCACCAAGTGAGTGGGCACAGGCAAATCATGAGATGGGGGAGCTGAGAACAATAGAACTGTGCAAGGAGATTGTGAAAGATTTGTCAAAAAGGAGCTGATAGGCAAGGGGTCAAGGTGGATCTGTTTTGGGAATTCATTCCAATTGAAAACTACATCATTTCTCTACTGCACTGTTTGATAGGAATATTTAACATTATTGATGACTACTTTATGGAGTACATAGACCAGCACATCATCAAATCCCAGATGAAGAAAAGAAATTGAAGCAACAACTGAAAGGTATAGACGTGATCATCAATCAAAATGTGAAGAACTAAAAGCATGGGAAAACAGTGCAATGGAAAGAGAAGTAAGGCTTTGGAGAAGCAGCAGAAAGATGCCCAAGCAAATATTGCAGCAAAGGCAGTATCAATGACTACAACTTCCAATGACATACCTACTGGGACAAGTGTTGGTGACAACAATGCCACTTCAGTTGCGAGTTATTCTGTTGCTACGACCAATACAACAGCACCAACGAATGCACCCCTACATTGTAACACCCCAAATTTGGAATTGGAACAAACTGCAACAACAAAGAAAAAAAAAAAAAAAAGGAAAGCAACTCGGAAAAAGAAAGACAAAAGGCTTACGGAAGATGATGAGATCTTGCTGTTCAAGTTGAACAAGACTCGCGCAAAGTTAGTAAAAGAGTGGGGAACAACGCAACAACTTGGAAGGCAAACATTGTTGAAAAACTTGCTGCATTCAAAAAGGCAAGGAAAAGGGATAAGACTAGCGTCCACAATCAGTTGGGGCAGGTATCAAAATCCCATGGCCTAAAGCATGGCACCTGGTTTGGAGGTAATTACAACAACATTTGCAGTAAGACTTGCATGCAAAATACAAAAGAAATCTACGACATTCAATGCACCATTTTGAAATTGGGGAAAGACCCCTTCATTGACGATTGCGTTATTGACACGTTCATTGACATGACTGAACTGCTCCAATTGTGGGACCAAGTCTTTTCCTTTCTGAGGAAAGTCAGTCCCTCTGGCAAAGATATCAAAAATGCAAGAGAAACAATAAAAAGTGCAGTTAGTAAACATTGTTTGATGAGACTAAATGTCACACCAAAAGTCCATTTAATCAAAGATCATGCAATAACACAATATAAAATATTTCCATATGGTTTTGCTCTCATGGTGGAAGACTTTGTGGAGCACAACCACCAGATGGGCATTAAGATCAAGGAAAGGGTGAAATGAATCCAAAACATCAAAAAATGAGCAAACACGGCAGCAAACAGAAGGAGAATGGCAATGAACTCCGATGTCCAAAAGAGAAACCAAGCAATCCATGCTGCTAAATCACATGCTCACTACAAGACCAAAGCTAATTGCAAAGCAGGAAATCCGCATCTCTCTTTGCCAACACCTAAAAGAATGAGAAACACTGATCCGAACACAACAAACATCACCCCTTTGCCAAGCCAATAATAAAGACGAGGGTTATGCGGCTCACCATCATCCTCTAACATCTTCAATTTTATGGGGAGGAGATTGATCCATCAATCGGGGTGACCACAAACCAAGAAACCAATTTGGCAACATTGGTGTTTTGAGATGAAGATGCTTTTGCAGACTTGCTAGTGAATTTGGAAAGGGAATTGGTGGCATCGACTGCAAAATTTGCTGATGTAGACCCTTCCATTGGCGGATATTCATCAAGGGAGGGAGGATCAAA
>JALLOT010000038.1:0-36421 GCA_036939595.1 Thalassiosira livingstoniorum | reverse complement strand
ACAATGCTTTTATTGCCAGCATAACATGATATGAAAGTATATTAATGAAAACATTGAAACACTTTTACGGTAACATCGTGTGCAAATACCAAAGCCCAAAGCAGCTTGCAGCAATTGAACAATGCCTTCCATATAAATAACACCAAGTTTCCAACAAAATATTTGCAAAGTAATTGAGTCCTTATCTATGCAGGATGTTGGGAATACAATAACAAAATGAAGGAAAACAAAGCTAAATCTACTACTTTGATAATTGGAACAAATTAAAAAAGCAAAGTCATTCTCTCAAAAAATGAGTTGAGAATAATTAATTTCCCAGGGAATCTAACCCTTGTCATGAGATTGTCACGTAACAGGCTAACCACTAAGTACGCCAATGGTAACTTCATGTTCTCGCAAGGAAAATAATATTACTGTATTATTAATTTTTGTATTATACAATATTACTTGTGTTACCATACTGCATGCTTGGGATGGAGTATTATTTTTTAGTAGGAGTAGTACTTAAAGTACAATTAATACCTTTAGAGGTATTTATTTATTATTATTGTAGTAGGTAGGTACATACATACTTACTACTCATACAACTTACCAGGATTACTGATATTAGGTACTACTATCTACCTAGGTACTTCTCTACTTATACTATTGCTGCACTTGACCATGGCCGGCCGGCAATGCCGAATCGTGTCTTGACAGAAAGTATCTATCATATTATTGACCTTTTCCTAAATAACTACGAATACTTAGATACAAATAATTTACTTGATTTGTTTTTCTATTATTTTTTAGTTCATAGTAGCTAAAGTTAGATATTCTACATATTCTAGTTGTCAAGTTATTGCTGACAACAATGGCGAGATCAAGTGCTGCAATCTCGGAAACAACATTGATGGCTCCAATCCAACGACATCAAATTGAAAGGCATTGACATTGCTTTTGATTTGATGTTGTTGGATTGATGTCAACAACATCATTGCCGAGATCAAAATGCCATTGTCGCCAACAACAACTGTGGCTGGTGGTGTTGTTTGAGGTGGGTTGGTGTGTATTGCATGTTGTATGTGTGCTCTGGCTGGTGTTCACGCGTGGTGAGTGCGGGCGGTAAACTAGGGTAAAAGCTGCGGTAATGAAAAATAAGTTACCTCCAGGTTTTCCATTACCGGTAAACAGGTGTTACTGCCCCCAACTCCCAGTAAGCCCGGTAAAGTTGGTTTTACCACGGTAATTACTGGGTAATAACCATTCTAGATGATAAATAAATATATATATGTTTTTTCCTAGTTTGACAGAGGAATTAGAAGATAGTAGTATACAGTAAGAATCCACTTTTGATGGTGTGATTAAAATCTGTGATTATTATTAAGGAAAAAAGTAAAAATAGAGTTTTTGTAGATTTTAGATCCTAAAATGATTTTTATTTTTTCAATAGTTGAATATATTTTGAGAGTGTGTTTTGATATTTTGCTGTTACTTTCAGAAGAATCTATAAATTGGCCCCAAAGTTTATCTTCTCTCTAAGTAAATCTTTTAAGAGGAAGGTTCTAGCTAGCACTTCTGCTGTATAGGTTTGGTCTTTTTTCAATACTTAGTAAAATTTACTAGCTATTTATCTTTAGCTATCAATTTTTGCATGGTGAATTTTGTTTTTATTTCAAATATAGTGATGAATATCAAAATGAAATCTTTTTAGATATGTTTTAATAACAAAATGAGGTGTTTTTGTTATCAAAACTCATATTTTGCTGGTATAGACCTTTTTTCATACATGCACCTTGTCATGGTTAGAAATAGAGGGCTGTCTACTAGTAAAGAGTACCATCTCATACTATGTAGCACAATACACCCAAAACAAAATATCCCAAGAAACACAATCAAAAAAGGAAAAAAATATCCAGAAAATAATCAGCAATAAGCAATAAATATCAACAATGAGAGAAACCAACCCAGCTATCTTCTCAATACTGCCCCTATTCAATAAATCTTCCAATGACAAATTACCTCTTACACATCTTTCTGTGCTCCCTAAACAATTTGTCAATGGCAGATGACTACACCATTTTTAACTTTTTGAGAGGGGAACAACCTCAATACTGTTCAATAGAATTGACATAGCTTTCTCTTGCCTGTATGGACATTACATCAACTTCAGCTACACATTTAGTTTTCCTGTTTCCAAAATTCAAGGTGTACACACAATCAATGACTTCAGCTGCAAAAATATAAACACTGAATGACCAAAGACAATGATAACCATGGTAGGCAAGGGCATTGACATTAGCAACACTCAAATACCACAGTCTTTAATGTATATTAACAGTTTATCATAAAAATCCATTTCAGCACAGTTGATTTTCATTTAATGCACCATCCACTTAGGCGCACCCTTAGCTGCAACTTCTCTATGTCAAAAAATTAATGAAGCATGTATGTGGTATCTTCTGAGAAAACTACTTCTAATGCATTTTTTGCAATAGATTTTTAAGTGATGGAATGGAAATGGCATATCTCCTCAATCATGCTTCATTCTTGATACATATCAAACATCTCAGGAGAGTTCAACACACATTTTAATCAACAATCATCTAGAGTTGAAGTTTGTGGATTCAAATTTATTGTCTTTGGTGCTACATTCACATTAGATAGCAGACCATAATTTGAGAAAACTCAGTGGGATAAAAAAATTAACCACCTAAAGTGGATATTTATTTTCAAAATTTCTAATTTTTAAGCAACAAAATGCATTTCCATTTTCTGTCTACCCATTGTCAATAATAATTGAGCAAATTCAGAGATGAATATGAAAATATCAGTCCCGGTAAATTTTTGTCTAATAGGAATTGGTACAAAATATACTCATATAACACCTTCATAATTTTTTAGAGATCCAATGTGTGGGCATTTTACTATGATTAGATAAGCAAACTAACTTGAAGTTGGACCAGAAAATTTCCATTGCAACCCTTTTTTTGAAGATACTCTATGCCATATACAAAATACTTGTTTTTACATGCTTCTTGCTTGACAACTGAAATTACATCAACAATGACACATGCCAACACATCTTATCACAGGATCAAATCTGCCTCCCACAGATCAACCAACGCCAAACCAGTGAAGGTGTAACTGACCAAGACCACACTTGTCATTGGCTATCAATGTCTGGGCTGACACCATCAAGCAGAGGTAGAAATGGTGTTACTCCATAGCAAGACTGTTTTATCAATCACCGTACAACACAAACATTTCACATGGAAAATGGCAAAAAATGGTAAAAATGGAAAAGCAAGGGAGCTGACAACAGACAAATACAACAAAATCATTACCACCCAATAACATACATGGACCAACAATGAACATGCATCACAGATAGAAACAAATATAATCTTCCATCCCTACCACATGGGCTGAACTACCTTCATGCCACATTCCGCCTCCAGACTCCAGGTGCAACTCTATTTCTACACAACATGTCCATCGTATTTTTTAGCTGGCAGCAGGCAAACACAACAAACCCATCACAATCCAATTACATAAGATGAACCAACAGCTAACATGCATTGCAAATTGAAATTCCTACCATATGAGACAAGTTACTTTCATGATGCATTCTATCTCTAGCAAAAAACATATTGCACTGACGCAACTCAATGTCTACATGATGCATTCTACAGAAGCCTTTCATTCAATTTCTAGCCAAATATCTCATGAACTTGATGGACATTGAGCAGGCAATGGTGAAACAATTGCTATTTTTTTTACTGAAGTTAGAATATTCATAGTCACTTACATTGCCAAAGCTGGGAAAGGATTTTACCACCTACCATCTTCTCTTAAAAATTAATACTTAAAACACTCTAAACTGAATAATATTATCATTGCAATTGATACTAAGAAGTACTAGTTAGGCAGATCTAAAGATGAAAACTAATCATTCATTGTCTAAGTAAAATATTTGTTTCTTGTTAACAACAACAGAGAACTTTACTGTGTAATGTAAGAACCGTGCAACATTTGAAGGACCAAGACCAAACCCCATGTATGCAGTAGGTGGGACTGCATGGAAAGAGTATTCCTCTTGTGCTCCATTATGCTTTGTTGATTTGGCAATGAATGCAATTTCTGAACATTGTGGTGTTTTTTGTTGTGTGGAATATTTTGAAGCTAACTAATTGATTGCCAGAGAGTTGCCATGCCAAGACTGGCACCAGACCCTTCTTGGCTATTATGGAAAGAGTCATCATCATGTGCACTATCTGTGGAGGGTATAGCTTCCCTTGGTGGCATCATCAAAATTGTGTTATGTCTTGGTGTGATTGAAGGTCATCATCATGGTTCAAAAAGCTAGCAAAATCACGTGGTTTGGCTCACTTTGGAGCATGAACATTTGAATCAAGTTCTTGGGTTGCAACAGAAGTATTCTACATATGTGGGAAATCCATACAGAAAACTTCAAGTTAGTTTGCTTATTGATATTTTGTAAACAGTTCCATGGTACAATATGAGTATTTTTTCTTAGTAGAGGAGAAAGTATGGTAGTATGGTAATTTAATACATCATGTCTTACTCCTACTGATTATTAGGAGTATTACTATGTGATCAAACAAGGGTTTAAGCGAGTAAGAGTATAGTAGAGTGGCTGTTTTTTTTGTTGTTCAAAAATACAAGATAAGTCCAAATATAAAATTTTGCACCAGATAATCAAATAGATACTTTCTTAAATTTGTGGTTGTAACACAATGGTCCTTTGCATTTAGCTTGGCATTCTCAATAAAGGTAAAAGATGAATTGTTCATGAAAGGAAAATCCTTAATGGATTGACTTGGCCCACCCCTAACTACCAGGGACTTTTATGATCAAAATCCATCTAAACTCCAAACCAATAGAAACCCATATAATGCATGACAATCAAGAACCAATTTTTTTTTGCTGTCTTTTGCAAATATTAAGCTTGGAGTTTGGGACTTTGGTAAGACTTCAAATAACAAAGTTATACTAAATGCTAGTTCCTTCACCCTCACCAAAATTATTGAATTAAAAGTGTCAAGGAATTTGAAATGTTAGGCCACTTCCAATCCACCAAAATTTGACCTTGACCAGAATTATGTGTTACAACATGTGACTTGATTTTGGTTTGACCAAAAATATATTCTGGTTAAGCCAAGTGTCAAAGAATGTGTCTGCAAGTGCAAGGCCAAAAAAATGTAAGAAAATACAAATTACACATAATCTAGTACCTACCTATGTGTTTGATTTCTTCAACCCCCCTGAATAGTTATAACCTTTGTACTCTTATTACGTTTTACAATTTTGCTTTTATTCAAATATTTTGTGTTCAAGAGCCATGATTTTTCAGGACTGTACTCTGATGAATTAAACCCTCTGTTTTTTTCATTTTATGACTTCAGCTACTACATAAGATTCTCTTTGAGACTTTTCAGATCCAACTTCAATAATTTTTTAATGTCTGTCATGAGAATTAGATATGAAAGAATACCAGTGAATTAGAGTATATCCAAATGATTTTATCCCAAGGAAATGCAATTTCAAACAATGATCAAATTTCTTCAGGAATATCTCTTAACATATGGACTGCATGCAACACACATTTTTTATGCAGATTTTTCTTTGCACACTATCAATGATACTGTTGCTGCAAAACAATTATTTGGAAGTTGAATAAGATGAATCATAATCTGGAAGACAGGTTGCAAGAAACCACCATACTGATTTTTTATTTGATTTGATCTTCTTCACAATTCAAAAAAGTGAAATAAAAATAAGAACAGAGTAAAACAATGGGGAGAAAACCTTGCCTTCTATAGGTACCATTGTCCCAGTACCTTTCTAGGAGGATTGTGATCCAAAATAGCCAAGTTCATACAACAAAGATATCAATAGTTCTTCAATCTACAATAATGACTTTCCAAAATAAGCTGTACACCTTGTACCTTGTGCACTAAGACATAAGGATAGCAGAAAAAATACCTTGTCATGGTAATAGAAGTAAAAAATAGTCAGGGCTCAAAATAAGTTGTACGAACATGTCATGGACAAAAATGTCTCTCTCTTTTTTGAGAAAACAAGAAAGTCATCTTTCATCATTCTTTGTGACACCTAAATGGAAAGTGAAATTTTACAATGCAAGAAATTAATATATCATTTCAAGCAAAAAATAAATATTTTCCATGTATTAATGGTTGGCATTTGTGCTAAGAGTTAAGAGTTACTACAAAAATAGAATAAAGTAAAATGCATATTGTACATGCAAGGAAAATTGAACAATCAAACATGAAAAAAGTTGCAACACAGTACCTACTAATCAAAAACTAATAACAGAGGGTGACAAATATCACACATATTTCCACTCAAAAACAAAATCTTTGCAAAAGTTTGAATCTCTTCAAAAAGATTATTTTCTTCTTGATGATCTAGATTAATATCATTTGTGTCACAGATCACAGCATCAGCTAATTCAGCAAGTTAATGATGTTAGTAATTGTAAGGTTGATTATTATTTTAATTTAATTTCATCACCAAATAGTCACTGATATTTGATGCTTGACAGTTTTTACTCACTTCTAGACCTAACTAATCTTAACAACATTATTCATACCCCAAAATGAAATATTTCTGCCATTCATTCTAATTCATTCAAAACTTATGACTAGATATTTAGGTATTTTTAGCTGACAATGTAGGATTGTGGGTCTCAAGAGTTTATGAGACCATGCTGTCTTTGGNACTCAATGGAACAGTGAACTTGAGGCAAACCAAAGACAGCATGGTCTCATAAACTCTTGAGACCATGCTGTCTTTGGTTTGCCTCAAGTTCACTGTTCCATTGAGTTACAAGTCCCAGAAGTCCATCTCACAACAATGTAAAATTTTCCCACTTGCCATGTGATTACCATGGTATCAACCATGTGTTCCATGACAAGTATCTGTTGATTATTGTTGAGGGTCATCTTGAAATGCAATCCCCTACAACAAATACTGTCCACTGTTGACTCCTGTTGGTTGTTGTGTCTAAATATCATTGAATTAGCTATTAGCTGTTGCTCATCTTTTGGCATGTCCAAAATGTTGCAAACCTAAAATAGGTGGCATATCTTCCTCTCCCTCCATCCCACATAAAAAGGTCTATTTGTCAGAAACAGGGGGATTAAGGTACTATATCTAATTTAGTTTTATACACTAAAACCTATTCTACTCTTTTATACAGTTCTAAGGATGTATCACATCCCTAGGGCTACTGCAAGTAATAACCACCAAAATCCAATGCAAAACACCCCAAACCAGCACCAGTGCCCTACTTGTACTATTTTCATAGACCATGGAAACTGGAAGCACCCAAGACAGCAATGTTGAGGCCCCTAGGGTCCCCCCTGATGAGATCCGTACTGATCACTGTGAGGAAATAGTTTTGTTCCTCAGCCAGCACCACCATTGTGGACGGCTTTTAAAGGGTGCATTGGAGGAAGCGGCAAAAAATTGGCTACAGTGTGTCTGGCATCAAAAAAGTTTGGACCAAATGCAAGGGCACAATTTTGAAACCAGAGTGCATCAATCTGGATTTAATTCAGAAGCTGGGCAATGGGAAAACTTGTAAGGGGACATTAGATGTTGTAGATGCCAAGGTAAAAGCATTTCTTTTTTGAAAAGTAGGACTTTTAGATCCTTGGCTGCCCACTGTGGAGTTTCTAGATCAACTCTTTTCCATTATTTAAAAATAGGAAAAATTGAATGGCATAGCAATACAATTAAACCTCTGATTACAGGTTCAAATGAAGCAGATAGGTTTGAGTACTGCAGGGGACATGTAAAAAGTGGTGGCTATTTTAATGACATGTTTAAGAAAGTTCATTCAATAAAAAATGGTTTTATTTAACCTCAGAAATACTAATTGTTGTTTATCTTATGGATGGTGATGAACCACTACATTGTCAATGCAAAAGCAAACAATTTATCAAAAAAAGTTCCTAGCAGCAAATGCTTACCTATGGTTTAACAATCACACCAACCAAATGTGGGATAGAAATATAGGGATTTGGGATTCTCCTTCCAAGGAGCCTGCAAAGAGAAGCTCCAAAAAGAGGGCCCATGGTACCATGGTGATGAAAACACAGACTGCCACCAGGGATGTCTTCCAAGACATGATAACTGAAACAATTTTCCCACAGTTGGTTGAGGTGTGCCCCCCTGGATACAAGGAGGACATTGACACATGCCAAGACAATGCAGCCTCACATGTTGCCAACCAATCTGAAACTCAATGCAGATCTCAATCATTACAAGTCCATGGGTTGGAACATCAACTTAAAATATCAAACCCCGAACTCACCTGACTTGAACATACTAAACCTTGCATTCTTCAGGTCCATATTATCCCTCCTACAATCTGTTTCTTCCAAAAACATTGACAATCTCATCAAGGCTATGAAGGGTGGGTACAAGAAGGTGCCCCTTGAAATATTCAAACGCATTAGGATCACCTTGCAAATGGTAACAAATGAAGTGATTAAGTGTGGTGACAACAAAAACTATAAACTCCCACACACACAAAAGAAAGGTGGTAAAGCAGATTTTTGAAAAAAGAATGATGGCAGGTGCCATTAAAAATCTGCTGCATTACACTCAACAATGCAAACATTGTCAAATTGCCTCTGAAGGTCCCCCAAGCAAAATAACAATGTGGCCACTGCACCATTGTCTCAACTTCCCCTACTGTTGCCGAATGCCGCCCCCAATGAAGCCAATGTTGAGGTAGCATGCTTCATCAATGTAATTAATGCCAATGTGGCTAATTTGCAAAATCATGCTGTTGGAGATGTGTGTGCTCATCATGGCTCTACCGCCATTGCTTGCTCTGTCAGTGATGCTGAGACTGAGTTGGCCATGGATGAAGCAGTAGGGACAGAAGGAATGGTGGCTGATTTGGCTGCTGCAGTAGATGTTGCTAACAAAGCCATTGGCAACCCTGGCCTTCAACAATGAATTGTAGTGGAAGATTCTATTGTTGAAAAATGGAAGCATTGGGTATTAGGTTCAATGGTGATGCTGTTGATGCTGCTGCCCTTGATCTTGATGTGGCTGCAATTCCCAATGGTTCATTGAAGGGGGGAGAGGAAGAGGTTAACATGGATTGGATTGTGGAATTGATTGGGGAATTTGTGTGGGAATACAATGATGGTAAAGGGTTGGATTCAATGGAGGAAATGGCTGATATCATTGCAGAGGTGATGGCTGATGCAGTGATGATTGATTTCATTAATCAGAGTGCAGATATTTTGTCCTTGCTTCTCTCTGATTTTTCATCCTCCAAAGTGCCCTTGGACTTCCATTATCTGGGCAATCAAAATAATCATGCTCTCCATCATGCTTTTGACAAGAATTTTTGAAAGACTTTTCTGTCTTGCTTGTGTCCTTATAGTCACAGCTTGATTCTGAAGACTTCTTCTTTTTTCCTTCTCTTCCTCAAAGACTTGTTTTGAGGCCCGTGCAGTCTTTTTGCAGGTCTCCAATATAGATAAAATTTCACCAACGTCATTGCATTCTTTGCCATCCTTGCTGATGTATTCAATTCTCACTCATCCCAATAAATTTTTACTAATGATTTGCCAATTTAACTGAGTTTCTGAATATTTGGTTGCTCTTGGATTATAGAGAACCATCCTTTCATTGATTGCCTTGTCAGAAGGTTGTTTCGTCCCCTCCAAATAGTCTTCCTTGTCATTAAGTGAGTTATTTCCAAGAATTCACTGACAAACTATTTTTTGGATGCTTTCAAATCTCAATTTCAACTTTGCTCTGTCATTTTCTACCGCATGGTATGGTACTCCTCTTTATTGCACAGCAATTCCCATTTGTCCAAAGCTCTCCCTTTGAGTGCGCGTTCCATAATTTGGCCTGCAAAAGGGATTTTTGCACCATGCCAAACTCGATAACGTCTCAATAATTGATTCACCTTCAAAAAGCTTATTAAGAGTTGTCTCTTTGGGTCTACGTAATTGAAACCAGGGACTGTCTCCTTTACTTCCTTGTCTGCTGCATCAGTGAAAGTCATTTTCACAACAACTCTGCTCGCTTTTGATGCCTTGAATTTCTGAATTGATGCCATCTTTCAAACTTTCAGGTGACCCTAACTCCAGAAAGAACCCCCAAGGAACATCACTCTTCCAACCAATTTGACTCCTCATGTGGACCCCAAATTTCTTGTGATATACCAATGATGACTCCACCAAATGCGCTGCTTCTAACAGCATGCTTTATTTGATCAAAATTTCCTAAGCTGCATTTAGCCTGAACTAAAGTTAGCATCGCTAGTAAGTATATCCATGTTTTGAAGCAGAATTGAAATTAAAGTTAAAAGAAAATTATGTTCTGAGTTTTGTTTTGTTCAAATTCAAATTAAAACACTTCTCCAAATTTGAAATAGAAAACCTTTTTCCCAATTTAAATCTCTAGCAATCTTGGCGATCTGACTAGGACAGTATGACCTCATGAATTGGGTATGGACATAAATGGGGGACACAGGGGCAAATTAGTCTACACTCCATGTGCATTCTGATGACTGGATGCAATCATCATTTGCAAGCTTTCTGAGGTTTTGAAAGATCATTTCAGTCCTCTGTCAATGATCAAGATCTCGCTCTACGATAAATCTAAGTAGGAATACATATCATATTAAAATTGACCTTTTTATTTTTATATGAGACAGGTTTCAGCCTCAAATAAACCTTTTTATGTGGGATGGAGGGAGTATACGTGTAAGTAGAACCATAGTACCTCATAGTACTTACTTTCTCTACTACTTACTTCTGTTAATGTTGTACATACCTACTACTTAGATACGAGTAGTTTTCCTAGCAAGCTAGGAAAAACTCATTGCACCTTCTAGCTCATGAGCTCCCTAACGCGAGATAGTACTAAAAGAAAACTAACAATGCAAACTAACTACATTAACTAAGCGTACAGGCCATTAAGACTTATTTGTTTTGGACTGAAATGCTTAGGTAAACTTAAGGACGTATCTAACGGAACAAAAAAAGGTTTAAACTATGTTGTTTCGTAGATCTGCATTGCCCGCCAATATCAATATGGCAGTTGCTCATTTACGTCTGTTTGTAACTCTTACAAATTAGACGTTGTGCTGATGGCAACCATGTGCCTTCAAGTACTATCTCGCCCAAAGTGTGCATGAGCAATTGTAAAAAAAAAATAATTATGACACAGGCATTGGAGCATTTGAAAGCAAATACTTCATGTCTTGTGTATGATATCATAAAAATCTGAAGGGTGTCAACGTCATTTATTGGCAAGTGAAAAGATTTGAAAATGAGTGGCAATCCCCAGGACGCCGAAGGGCTGTGCGCCGGTAAGAAACCATGGGACGTGTATGTTTCTTTCTTAGGCTTTCCACTTTGACACTCATGATGTCCTTTAATGTCTGGTAATCGTCATGGTGAACAGGTGAAAGCGGTAGCAAGAGCGACGGTTCCATGCCCGGGCTGGAACCATTCCTCAACGATGTGCCACAGAGGAAGGTGGATTATTTCGGTGCCAGCAATGCGAGTTTGGTGGCCGGTGGTCATAGTTTACGGGATGGCATAGCAGTTACTAACTGGGTTGGCCGATGGACGCATAGTATGAGATATCTTGCTCCCCCCCATGCCATAGTTGGGCAGGCATTTGGGAGGCCGGCTGACGTATTGAGCCATGGCGTTAGATCCTCGGGAGTGGATGTCACGGTGTTATTGCGGAGCATCTACGACGCTTTGATGGGGACCGCATTTTGGCATGGGAGTAGGCCCATCCCCATTCGCCATGTTGAAAGTGTGCAGTTTTTGGAAGCAGGGGGAGAGAGAGTTGTGAATGTAACTGAGACATTCCAACGTACATGGTTTGGCGCCTTTGGATTAGTGGAAGGGAGATACTCCCACGTGAGTCAGAATTCATTCGAGATGACGCGAATTGCTTGTGCGATTGCCTCATTTTTGTTTGATGGTTGGCTTGTGCCTTGCACTGACTCTGCGTGGGAGAACCACTATGTTGATGATTGCATGATCATTTTCGAACAATTCCCTGGTGCAAGTTGGGAGGAAACAGATGTAAATGAGCACGACGCTGGTGACCTAGAGGTTGTTGATTAGACTGATTGAATAATCTGGTGCCATGATTGCATTTCGTTGGTATAACATTCATTTAGACACTTTTTACTTTGCACTCAGAACTTCTTTTCTTTTCCTTTGTTTTTTGTACATATATCTGAAATTAAAATGGTTTATAAATCTTCATAATCCCCCGCTTCATTGTCAATAGGGGTTGAATATGCAACAGTTTCTGGCAGGTTTTGTAATGAGAGGTTTGCTGCTTTGCAGTGTTCGCTCGCCAGCCTGTCAGTATGTCGGAGGTAGAGGTGATAGGAATCGCCGAGCCAACGTAGCCTTGTTTGGATGTAGTCCCCTTTTTACCAGCTTCGTCTAGAAGGACAGCTGCGGTCACCCTAATCGAATGTGCCGAGAACTTTTTGACTTCTTTTTCTTCTAACTCGGGGTGTGCCATGATTGTGATCTCTTGGAAAAGTTCTGAGATTTTTGCTCCCGTGATGTATCTAAGATTATTTTGTTTGGCGAATATTCCCAGAGGCAATTCTTTGTCTTGGTCCAGGATTTTTGCCCTGGCTATGATGCGGATAGCAGCTTCGACCGGACAGAGTAGGCCGATCCCTTTGCATTTGAGTAAGGAAATGATTTCACCATTTCGTCTGTTTTTCTGTATGCGCCATCTAATACTGACTTTGTTCACTCTTTTCTTGCTTTTGACTGGGTCCCGCACTTTGCGGCCCCCTCTGTCATAGAAGATGAAATCTTTGGCAGTAAATGCTTTTATTACTTTTTTTTCACTGGGATATGAGTGCTGTTCGACCTTGGTCTGAGTCTTTTGAGCGAATTCACCAAGCTGTTGGCCTATATATTGACCTAAAAAGAACCAATCTATAATTGTGGCATCCGATGATGTGAGTTCAGAATTTTCAGCCTTTTTAAGCATAAGTTGAACCATCTGTGCTGTAACTGGACTCCTCCTGTTTGCCAAGTCCTCTTCTGTTTCCAGGTTCTTAATGATCTGTGCAGGAACATTGGAGTCGTCTGTAAACCTAAAAGGTAAAGTGAAATTCCGTTGTTCGAAAAGGTCGTTGACTGCATCTGCATATCCTCTAGCTGTCTTAGATCTTATCTCATTTTTGTTATTACAATTTGTACCGTTAATTATTTCCTTTACATAGCATGCAGCAATCTCCTTGTATCCCTTGTCCATACCGTATGGGTCAGGGACAAAATGGCGCTTTGTAAAATTTATATAATCAGCTTGCCCAGCCCGCATTGTGTCAATGTCTGTACTTGTGTGAGACTTGGAGATTTCTTGGTCAACACTGTTTGCCAGATGAGTGAGAGCAGCTCTGGACTTGGGTGGAAGAAATGACAGGCTTCCAATTGTGGAAATTTCTGTTTTAAAGTGGAGTAATCAAAGGTGAGATCTGATTTTGCATGTTGTGAGTCAATGTTAGATTTTTTGATGCGTGAAATCTCATCAGCAATTTCGTTGACGTTCGTGCTTAGCCATTTTGAATTTATACCAAGCCTTGCATTCAACAATAAGCCACAGAAGAGGAGTCCCACTGCTCGGCCCGATAAGGAGGAGATGCATGCGTGGTTGGTCCAGCGGATGCTGCTAGTGTTGTCGGCCCAATTTAGGAGGACGGGGTGTGGATCGTTGTCATAACCAATATTTTCATAAGCTGTGAGTGCTGCTGCATAGTTTATTACAATTGTCACGAACTCTAAAACGTTGATGCTGACCAGGTTGCCCCTCTTATTATTTTTGATAAACTTCTTGGTACGTTTGTAAATGGCATCCGGACAAGTGAGGTGCCACCAGAATCTTAAATCAATTGAGAACCCGCCTCCCCCGGTGAGGCATGCATCACCAAAAGGCTGATGAGGAAGGTGATCTCTTGATCATGTGGGCAAAAGGTGAGCACCACTTAATGCCCGAGTCTGGCTGTAAGCATTCGTGTATCATGTTGATTTCCTGACGGAGAGTATTGTTGATAAAATACTGCTTGCCAATCCTGTGCTGTTTTTGTGCAACTTGTTTAATAGCAAAATTTATGTAGTGGAGCGGTTCATTGGTGCTATTGTTTTGGTGCTGTTTGATTCATTTAATCATTTCTCTGAAGCTTCTTGAAGTCGTTTGCATGAATTACTTGTTTTCTTTTAATGCTGCAGCAATTGATGTGTAGATATGAGGCATCAGATGGTAAATCCATTGCACTGCTTCGTCGAGGCATCCAAGCTTTCCTGCCAGGTATTCAATCTTCTTGATTGTGAAGAATTTTGCGTTAATCCATTCTGACTTTATGATTGTCCTCAGTTCGTGCAGGTATTCTGCTGTAATGCCAATGGTCATTGACCTGGTGTTGAAAACAAGACCCAGCATCACCTGGCATTGACTAATGCATAACTCATGCCACTTGTCCATTGCCAAGTGGCATTGTCTGACTTTGCTATCGGGGTCTCCCATCATGGTAAATATAGCTTTTATGACTGCTTTTAATGCCCTTTTGATGTTGGCCTTTCCTGCTGCTGCAACTAAGCAGTTGTCCACATAAATGTGGCCAGGAATAGGTAGCTGCGAGCCTGTTTTGCTCAGGACTCCTGTATTTATTTCACAGGCTATTGCCTGAACTATTTTGGTATCTGTCTCTGATTCTTCTTCCCATGCCACCGTGTTTAGCAGGGTTTCATGTGTATCATCGAAAAAATTTTGTTCAAAAAAGACCATCGCCATTGTTTTGATTGTTCTACGAAAAGGTTCCCAGCTGGAGGTGCTGGTGACGGAGCCAGAAACCATCGTCGTTGGAACAAACATGATATTATCAATGATGAAAGCAAAAGCCCCTGCAGCATCTGGATTCATGCGTGGGTAACGGAAGCAAGCCTTCACATCTGCCATGGCGAGGTAGATTTTCTCTTGTGGGTAAGAGATTCTAGTATTGTATATATGTTGCATTGTCTTGAGTTTAGTCTGACCAAATGTAATTGGTGCTTCATTCTCCGTTGGAGTGATCTCGTTCATGACCACGTTGTCTGGGTGTGGCTTTGTGCTACCGTCCCAGACGAGGCGTGGATTTTTCCCTGGCTTTAAGTTCATCCCTTGAGGGACGTGGTGGGCCGTCCATAGGAATCTAATTAACCAGCTTGGGAAAGGTAAGACATGATTGTACCTTTCTTCCTTATTCATGGTCTTTTTAACAATGTCTGGGTGGTCACGCACTGACTTCTGATTGCCACGTTTGATTGTATTGAGCTTGGCTTGCCTTTTGATTTCAAAGTTTAATTCAGATGGGCAGCCTTTTGTTAGGATCCTCACAATATGGAGTAAGTCATCGTTTGGGATGTGGTCTTTTATGCGGTCCACCAGAGTTTGTATGTCTCTGTCTTGCCCAGTATATTCGCCGTTCATGAATCTAATCACGAGGCCCAAATCAAAATCATAGTGGATGATGCATGCTGCCAATTTGTTGACCCTGTTTTTGTCTATCTCGACTTGTTCTTCGTAATTCAGTCTTGGTTGTCTGAGTGAGTGGAAGTTCAAACCTTGCAGGTTCTTAATGCCTTTTACCATTTTTGAAAATGAACTATCGAGCATGGAGAGGGACAAAAGGTCTTTTGGTGCCAACCATTTGTACTTAACGATGAATGGGGTCACATTGTCAATGGAGGCTTCAACGGTGAATTGGTGTTGGAGGCTCGGCTTCATTTTACATTGCCTGTAGAGTTGACTCTTTGAAGGATATTTTGTTGTAAGTGTCTCACCTTTTTTGATGCAAATATAGGGTCGCCATCTGATGCAAAAGTGGCCTGGTAATCATCAAGAACACTGAGCTTCTGCCTCTTGCTCAGTTTCTTTGGCTTATTTTCAGGGAAATTAGTAAGTCTACTAGTGTTTTGATCTGTGCATTTGGTCATACTGCTCACTACCCTCTTTCTTTTATTTTCAGACGTTGTATCTATTATTTTGTTATGCAGTAGTTTGTCAATTGCCATCACTATTGGCAGGTCTGTTTTCTCAACTGGACAAATTAGTAAAACAAACACAGGCAAGACAACATTTTAGATCAAGGAGAGCCCGTTCCAGCCATTTTGGCATTACAATGTGATATGATTTCATGAGTTGATGGATGGGTTCATGTGAGTTTGACTTTGCAAATCTTTTTTGAATCACATACCAGTGACTCCGTTTTTGTTGCCAAGGATAGATTTGTGCTTGTCGCTAATATCAACTTTCGAGGAGAGGAGCTCTTTTTTATCAATCCAAACTTTGCCATCGGCTTTGAGGATATGATCGAGGATCAGCTCGCGGTCTGCCTTTTCCCATTTCCTAAAAGGGGCGTGATCAAAATCACATTCGCCAAATGGCTTATTACATTCCCTGCCAAGGCATGTCCAGCCGATGCAAGGTTTCTTTTTTAACCCTTCAGAAGGTAAGATGTCGCTGTACTTTGCGTCCTTGGAGGTGCAGAAGATCCCTTTCTTTTTATAGTTCGTTGCCTTTGGGGTTGTACGGCGGGTTTTGAACTTTTTCTTTCCCGATTCTGGCTTACCCAGTTCCTCATCTTTCTCCACGTAGAGTTCCGCTTCTTTAGCTGCAGTCCTGGTGGTTTGTGAGTCAGACCTTGCTCTCTTTGCCTCAATCACTTTGGGGTTTCTGTGATCTGGTGTGATGGTCGGAACCCTGGTCTCATGGACATTGTCCAACATGAGATTCTTGAAGTGGTCGATTAATTTCTTGGTAGTACGGATAGCGCCAATGTAAAGATCCATATCTATGAGATTGAAGGTGCCATGCCTTGCATAGTTTAGGTGTTCAAACTGGTTGGCTGCTGTCGCCACCTCACAGAAAATCCTATCAGCGTACCCGATGATGATGTCGGGTAGCTGGGGCATACAAGCCGAGAATTTGTTCACCCAGTTCCTGAATTTTGGTGAGTTCAAGAAGAGAATCATTTTCACAAAACATTGATAAATAATTGGCTCTCGTCCTTTCATATTGCTAACTTTCACCACACCTGCGATGACAGCTACGTGATTGACCAACGTTGAAGAACAATCGGTTGCTGATTCGAGAGCTCCAGCTTTCTCAATCGAGGTACGTTTCTTCCCTTTCTGAGAGTCAGGGATACCCATGATGAGTTCATTGTGCCTGACTTGTTCCTGCTTTGTGATTTGTTGGACTGTCTGGATGCAAAGTTGTTGCGGCAGGAGTGATGTAACATTGATGACATTTGTCTCGGCTTTGAGGTCGTCCAGTTCTGTCCTGCCGAATTTGCCATTTAGATATAATGAGCAAAAAGAAGTCTGGATCACTTGTATGCTGCATTGTGTCATGAATATGCTAGTGGCCTGGATGATATCCGAGTCATCAGTCTTATTCAATGCCGATTCCAATAGGGAACGGAGACTCCTTGGGTGTGCTGAAACTGGCTTTGTGCTGAATACCTCGTCCATGCTTTTGGACCAAGTAGGGCTTGTTGAACCTGAAATTTTGGTTGCGTCCCAGTTGATTCGCCCGCCAATTAGGAAGCAGGCCAATTTGCCTTTCCCAAATTCTGCGTCCTCCTTTTCCTTAGCATCGTCCTCTCTGACAATAATATGTTTCACCTCTTTCTGAACGAAGTCGTCATTTGATGATGCAGAATTTGAACTGGCAGCAGTCGGTGTAGAAGGAGGAGGAGGTGTTGGTGGTAGTTTACCAAACACCTCAGTCAGATGGCTCGTTTGGTCCTTCATCCTTGATGCAGAAATAAATGTGATAGTGTTGTAGGGGGAATTTGTTGGGATCTCGATCTGGTCATCATAGCTGGAGGTAAAGTAATCACTTTCTTTGCCATTATTTGTGATATTATCTTTGACAGCGCCCAAGTCTTGGAAGTTCTTGTGGGCGTGCAACATTGCGATGACCCAAAATTCACACTCCGAGCCTAGGTCTTTGAACGCTTCCTGGACTTCTTCATCCTCAATGTTCCCATGAAACTCTGGGCAACCGAATGGTAGTGGTGCAGCCGACGGTACTATGAAGCTCGCCTGGTTCTTTCCTTTTTTGAACTTGGTTTCTTCCAGCTTCCAGGAGGTCAGTAGTAAGTTTCGTCTGATTGACCCTTGCATCAATCTTTGATTCTGCCATAACATTGAAAGTAAAATTGAGCACTTCCATTGAAATCTTAACTGGGTTGAGGATAGAAAGATTGTTGGATGCATTTGCGACGATGAACTCCGGGCCATCGTCGGGCGTGATGAATTTGGGTTTGTAGATTTGTTGGATGTCGCCAGCCGAATTCAAAAATACCAGGCTTGCCACCTTTCCATCGATGATAGATTTGGTAGCCTCTTCCTTTGAATTTAACAGGAAGCCCGTCCTAGAGCCATCCCAGTCTTTTGGGGCGGACTCCGATAGGGAATAGAGCTTTGGGTCAGACATTGTGTCCAGAATTCTCGATTCGAGTTTAAAATGTAGGATTTGAACCTTAAAATAGAAATTGAAGAACCAAACAATTTGTATCATTGGTTAGAGATGTTTGGGCTTGTGCCATGAGCTTAGTATTTACATTTAGCAATAGATTTTCAAAGATTTCTGGCATTTTGCCAACCTTCTCGTTGTGAGATAGGATTTAGAACTGGTGGCATTGTAACCATTTTCCATACATTTTGGAATTCGATTGCCATTGAAATGGCTTTCATAAGAACGAACAACAAAACAAACACAACAATAAACAATTCTTCTGGAATCTCTTCTAGAAGTACCTTTTCCCGCTGGTGGAAGTTGGAAAGTAACTGGCCTGACCTTTCGGAAGATGGCACAGCACCCCCAGAAATCCATGGAAAACAATTCGATCGAATTGAAAAAAGCGAGAATACGAGCCTCAGGTCCGGGGACAAAGGCTCCCGATGGATGTGGAATGTCCATTCAATGCTTACCGTGTTGTCTGTCGGTTGAATGTTGGTGTTGGATATGTTATTCTCTTCGTTTTAACAAATTTTCAGGCGTCGACGGCTTTCGACGACGCCATTTCGAGAAAAAGTGAGAGTTTTGTTCTGGGTTTTCAAAACCTTGGTTGTTTTCAAACCAAGGTTTTCAGCTAGTACTTCCTCGTAGAGTTTGTACTAGCGCGGTTCGTGTGCGGTCCTAGTTGCCCGCTCGAACTGAGATGGAAAATGTGGAGCGCTGCATTCACAGCACTACAATTTCCTAGTATGTACCTACCTTGTTGTTGTACATACGCCCAAAAGATACCAAAGCTACGCGATGAGCAGCTGTGCTTCCCTCTAGTCCTTCACTCTAGAGAGAGGCTAGTAGTAGTAATACTGCCGAATGATGTAGAGATAGAACGAGCTAAAAGTACTACTAATACTACTTATGGTACCATACCAAACAATACCATACTACTTAGAGTACCTTTTATTAAGTACTACATACGGTACGAAAGGGCCGACTCACAGCAGCTCATCACAGCCAATCAATCACAATCACAACCTCTATCACAACAACCAACAACCAACAACAACAATCTGGCATCTGACAACTAACAACACATGCAAAGCCTTAATTAACACGAAAATAGTCCCAACTAAATTCAAAACCCATCGCCCACTCACGCCACAATGGCATCATCGTCAGGCCGCGGAGGCAATAGTCTCCTCCAGGAGCTAGAATCCCACAATGAGTTTTTTGACAATCTCGTCAACATGATCCCAGCTCGTCTCTACATAGCGGGCAACTCAGGAGATGACGCATACCACCCAAAATATCTAAAAGGGCAGCACAAAGAATCGAAAGAAGCTCGTAGGGCGAGGAATAAAATCGCAAAGAGGGATAAATTTGACCCTGAAAAGATAGAGACTACTCTTGAGACGAAGAAAAGATTGCAACAGGAGCAGGATGAGGAGGAAAGTGATGATGAGAACGATGACATTGTGATGGACGAGGACGATGATGATGGTACCGTGCCAGAAAAAGCAACTGAATCCAAAATGGGAGGATCAGCCCAAACCCCATCTAATGGTGATTCATACGCATCACGCATTGAAATGCTACGCGCCAAACTCCACGCCAAAATGGCCGAAAAAAGAGCTGCTGCAGGCATATCCCCTGCCGATGCTGCAGATCCTGGAAATGGAGGAAATCCAATCGATACCTCTGCTCCAGCTCTCGTCAGCAAACGCGCTGCTCGACGAGCCGAAAAACGAAAGCGCCAGGCGGCTGCAAAAGAAAAGAACAAGAAAAAAGCCATTACTGCTTCGAAAGACCATAACAAGCCTGAGCCCCAGCGAGTGCTCAATCTTGGCGGAAGTACTTTTAACGCACCTACGGGTAAAGCTTCCAATGGCAAACAATCTGAAGCATCAGCTGCTCAGGATCTGGCAACAATTGACTACCAATCTATTGCCGGGTTGAAACCAAAGTTAGACGGGCAATTTGATAACAAAAGTCTGAATCCGAAATTGAAAAACAAAAAGAAATCGCTTGAAAAACTGCTGGCTGATGCAGAGAAAAAGCAGCAGAGGCTGAAAGAGTTGAAACAAAGTTCATTGGAGGAAGACAAAGAGAAAGCAAAGAATTTAGAATGGGGCGATGCATTGAAAATTGCAGGGTGAGTACCTCTATCGTTTGAGACAGGTTATTTCTGCCAAATCCTCTGTTTACTTTTCCAAATTTTATTTTTCTACCTATGATTGATGACCATATTATACCACTCAACTTTCACTATTTTAGAGGGGCCAATCTACGTAAAACCAACGACCCAAAACTCATCAAAAAGGCAATGAAGCAAAAAGCGAAGAAAAAAGCAGCTAGCGCTAAAAAATGGGGTGATCGACTCGACCAAGCCGATGAAGCGGCGAAGAAAAAGCAGCAGATTCGTACTCACAATTTGGAGGCCAGAAAACAGGGAGGATCAGTAGGTGCCAATTTGAGTTCGAAGAGGATTGTGGAAAGTGGTGGAGATGAGAATGATGGAGGGAAGGATGGGGGGAAGGATGGAGAGGGGGGCAAGAGAAGGAGGCTGGGGCCACACTCTCAACAGGGAAGAAGTAGGGCTGGGTTTGAGGGGAAGAAGCAGGGATTCATAAATGCTGATTCGTCTGGTGGCAAAAGTTCAAAAGGAAAGCAATAGTGTTTTTAATCAGTTCATAAAGGAATTTAATTATTAATTTTGTTTAGCATTGTGCCCTATTTTGATTTGGCGGTTCCAGCCTTATTTGGATGCTTTGTGCTAGCTAAACTAAAAAATTGCAAGTGACGAATCAAAAGATTTTTTTTTCGGCACCATCATCTAAAACTGAACACTGCTAAAATGGATGAATCAAATAGTAATGAACACAAATCCAATAAAAAAATTAAAGCAAAAATTAGTGGTTTTCCATGAAAGTATAAAATTCTCGAGTAGGATAGGACATTTTGCTAACTTTGTTATGTCTTGACATGTGTTGCCAGGGTTGAGCTAGCGTAGCACTAATATATCCTTCTTGAAGTGAAAGATTGGAGTTGGTGCTTTTTTCACTGTTTTAGAAAAATGATGTATAGTTGGAGTGACTTCATTAAACATTTTAATATCAACAGATTTGAAATAAGAAACAGTTTTTAGACAGCCTTCTTGTCAAACTTCAAGCAGTATTATGACAGGGTGGATTGTGCAGAATTGTTCTTTTATGGGAACCTGTGAATATCAAGGAAAGCAAGAAAAAGAGGAAAAACAGTGATAGAAGAGCTAGGAAGTAAGACAGAAGTAGAATATGGCCTACCTATAAAATACTTCCAAAGTGGTAAGATCTTTTCTCTGAAATCAAAGTCGTTCATTGCAATCTACTGCACTTGGCTACACTAAAGAGTATTTAACTCTGATACCAACATACTAATTAACAAAAGCACATGCCCCACACTTGTCCTTGATTTTTGATTATGTTCAGATGCAATGATAAGGGGTCAGGGGGGCAAAAGTTGATCCATATTATTCCTAGACCACCACTTTTTACTATGACACTCCAGGCTATTGTGCCCTCCAGATTTTGTTAGCATTCCACCATAATAATTTTAAAGTTTTAGTTGCATTTACCTAGAGCAGTCAATATTACATGAACCCACCACAGCTATTTTTTTCTCATAATCCTCACGATATTTAGATTATGAGTCTTTTTTACATGGTCGTAAATGACAAAATTGTCAGCTCTCTTCCTACGCAAATATGGCAGTTAAAATTCTCATTTTGGAACAAGCCCCAAAACTTAATTGTAAAATTGATTGTTTTGGAGCATAAAAACAAAAAGTAGGTACCATAGGTACTCAAATAAGGCAAGTAATAAAAAAATACTCCTATCACTCATGTGGCATGTGGTTGTTGTCATCATCACCAGCAGTTGGTCATAAGAAAACAAACACAACATTAGAGTCAAATACCAACAATGGCAACAACAAGCATCAATAACAAAAAGTTGAATTTTCACTTTTCAAATAGATTTCCAATGGAAGTGTCATTTGCCAATGAGGCACAGTTGAGACACCTACAGCTATCCTTCAGTGGTGGGGTGAGTCAGTGGTGGTGGACAAAAATATCAGGCAGCTAACAAAAGAATCATCAATTATAGGGCAAACAATGATTACAGCAGACACAACACCATTGCAACAACAAAAAATAATGTAACAAACAGCACATTGCAAATTGAAACTATTCTGGCTGATCTTTTTTTCTAGAAAATCCCAAAACCCTTAGAAATGCACCTTCTTTCAACCAAAATGCTTCAAATGAAGGTGTACACTCTTTTAATAAACTTTTGGACAATTTTTTCTTAGTTATCTTTTTAATATTGGATCCCATAATAATTTTTTCATAGTTCTACACGTGATACATTCTAATTAAATACTCAAGATTATTTAAATTTACAAGACAGAAAAAAAATCCATTAGTTAATTGTTTAGTGCTGTGCCTGATCTTCTGTATAATTGATCTTTTCACCATTAAAAATCAAATCATAAAACATAGTTGTGTTTATTACAATATAATTTTTCAAGATTTCATTATTTATATTCTTTATTTCAATTCTTCACATTTTCAATTTAGAGGTATAACTAATGTGTCAAGGTATTGTCCATTCTGCCTGCACTCAAAACCCATGCTGGCAACACCAATTTCAGCAAGCATGTTCTAAAAACCAATTACAATGACAATGGAAGTATTATTCATTGTAACAGCTTTGAAGAGCTTTCATTAAGCTTCAATTTGGTATGGTCATTGCCTCAATTGACCAGTTTTCACTGCATAAATTTAATTTTACTATTAAGCCTACCACGGGGCCAGCTACCCCCAGTTTTTGGCTGCTGTTGAAGATGGCCGCAAAATCCCACCACTAGTAGTCAATGCTGCCAAAAAGGTACGGATCTTGTCTTTGCTAGCAGAAGGCTGGATCAGTACCTTTGCATGCATTGTCATTCATGGATGGTGACAAACAACAGGCCCGAACAAAGGTTTACCAAGATTTGTTGATGGTGGTTGGTGGTTGTTGGGGATGGTGTTGGTGCCATTGCATGAATTGTGCCTCTCAAGGCCACTGTCAATGGCATTTTGATGCTACTGTCACTATTGCAATTCTTTGAAATTGCTAATATGTTTATTGTTGAAAATTGATTAAGCAATTATAATAACTTACAACATTAATTGGTCAACGGCATCAACAACAATGAAGCCAAGACGACCTTGATGATATGATTTTGCTTGCCACATGTGCCAATCAACTGATTCGAATGGTTTCTAAGCTTGGTCATACAGTTGGTCAACACATGGTATTGTGTGTTTTTGATTTGTGTTGTCTGTGTTGTGTACTGATGGTTTGTATCACATCAGCGGAAATTGGTGCCATCTTGGGAGTTTCTTGGAAAAGGGTCTATTAAAAATGTTACGTACTGATAGTAGCTTACTGTAAATAATGACATTATTTTTGGGTGCACAAATAGTACAAAAAGACTAGATAAAAGAAACATAAAATTAAAAATCTATGGTTACATGCCTTTTAAAAATTGCAAAAAAATGATAGCCACATATTGTCATAATTGAGATACTTATCCCGTGCAAAACCCATGTTGCTGGCCCCAAAAAGATGCAAAAAACAGGGTTGCTGGGGCCCAAAAAAGTACATCTTTTTTACTTAACATAGGAATTAATATGCATACTTTTTTCTTTTGTTCATTTTGTGCAAAATCCCATGCTGGCAGACACAGGTAGCTGGTGCCACAAGCACCCCATTGCGCGCAGAATGAATGATAAAATTGTTTATCAGGATATCAGTTGCATTGGTTAAAAATATATTTAGAGTTTACCAGTACTACAATAATTAATATCTACACACTTGTTTTGTACCTCCTACCATCATTCCTACTATCAGCATTTCTGTTTCTGGACTAATTTTTCTGTGTGTTCTTATCCATTTGTCTATTATTCACTACAGCATAGTGGATAAGATTTTTTGTAGTAATCCTATATTTTTATCTTCCCAAAACTGGCTTCACCCAAATGCTATGGCATGTTGATGAAATCACATCACATGATCTACCCGCCAACTCTTGACTAAAGAAAATTTCAGGCTCAACACACAACTGTGCATAGGCCAAGTTGAGAGTGGCTATTGTCACAGTTGAGTTGGCTAATGACAACTCAAGGTGACCTTCCCCCAAGCTACAAGAAGATTACATACCAAGATACACAGCAGTAAGTACAAAAGCCTTAGCCTGAAGCCAAGTGGGCCTTTCAATGCTCCCCATGCTAAAAGGCTGATAAAAGGTGTCCAAGATGATCTTTTGTAGCTCTATGGGAGAGAAAGATACTAATGGTTGCTTGCAACATTTCTTGTGGCTTACAAAGGACCAGGTGACTAGGAATGCTTGTTGTAATTGCCACACCACACTGTGACTATTTGGACAAAGGGCACACCGTTGGAGATGGAGTGGATGACAGATGTCCATACCATCATCTGTCTGATGCAATTAGAAGAATGAGCATCAGGCGGGTTGGGATACTGGTAGTATCTGTTGTAGCTCCATCTTTTGCTAGTAGCCTGCTTGAGTCCTTTTTGTTCTACTTGGAACTTTTCATGTGTGGTGTGCTTTTTGACCTCTATCCACTCTGAATGATTGATTGTGACCAAGATCTCACCTCAACACACTGGAGTTTCTGGAAAAATTGTTGCACTCTCATCCCTCATCACAAATGGGGGACAAATGTTAAGTAGCTTTCAGTTAGAGCTTGAGATACAGACCTTCACAAGGCAGTTTCTTACAACTCATAGTACTAAACTGTGAAGTTATTTTGTTGACATATGACTGTGAGGGGTCAAACTTTTGCTCCAAGATTAAAATTCATAAAAGCCAATGTCATATTTTTTAATTCAGACAACACTAATGATGAAAAAGCTATATCTTGCAAGATATTCTTCTAAAACAACATAGCAATCACAGCATAACCTCCAACAGTTGAGAAAAAGGAAAGTGAGTCATTGTCAGGTCATTGTTTGATTGTTGTGTGTTATGTGCTGAATTGTTTTTGTATCACTTCCAATGGCATTGAAATCTGGCTGGTTTATTGTTGTGCTGCCCTGTGCCTTCTTCCTTTCTTCTTACTGTCTGCCCATATCACTTAGCTAGAAAATCATGAGCATTGGTGACTGATTGTCCAGCATGTTCTCAGTTTACTTGGATGCCCTTTTGTCGTGATAGTGTTTACATTGTCATGTTGGGAGCAGAACAGGAAGAGCAAACAGTGAAAGGTGAAATTTCTCACCATTAGGGAGCAGGGAGGAGTTGTCATTGCAAGGGGATGGAGTGTTGCTCATTTGATTCAAACTCAAACCATTTGATCTGAAGTCAATACATACGTCCCTTTTTGTACTCATTGAGATCCAAATGTTGCCATACTTATGCACTTTCTCTGATGATTGTAGCATTTTTTCATATTCTTTGGAATGGTTGGGGAGCATAGTAGAGTAGATGTTTCAGTTTTAGGACCAGGATTTTGAGGAAAGTAGAACAAATATAGTATGTTGTCTGTTTTTTTACTTTTGATCAACAAATTTATTGTTCATTTTAGATTAAGCTCTTCTCTGTTTTTCTCTCTGTCATAGTCTCCGTCAATTAGCCCACAAAGGGATCAATATCAATCAAGGATCTGATTCAGTGAAGAAATGATATTTGATTATGGGCAAGGGCTTCCCTGTCTTTGGACTGAGATTTTTCCTTGCAGTCATTTTGAAAAAGAGGTGTATTCAAAGGTACTACATTTTTCATGCTCCCTTGTTTCTCTATTGCAATGTAATCACCACTTGACTGTCAGATTGTTCCTATTCTTTCATAAAATGTTAGACAAGGGGTATAAATCTCCAAGACCAAGTGACATCTTGTTCATCCCCCATTGATACAAGAAACTCTTCCTCAAGTTGGTGATGGAGCTGATGGTTGTAAGGTCTGATAACTGAAAAAATGGTACTTTTATCAATAACATGCAAATTTTACTTTACAGATTCCATTCACAGAAACAATTTAAGGAGAGTAGTGGAAGTAATTGTAGTTTGTCCTAGGGATAGGGTTTGTATCATCTGAGAACTTGATTTCAGAAGCTTTTTGTCGTGATGCTGAATGCTGCTCACTGCCCAATTAAATGTTGTTGATACATGCAGCCATTATTACAAAACGGCTGCAATTACTTTACCCAGCCAAACAATCCAAATGAAGGATATTCCAATTGCTTTATCTGTAGGAACAAGGAAACAATAATCATTTCTGGAATGTGTGTGCAAGTTATTTGACATTATGAAAATAAGCAATTTGATTTTATCTGATCAATTTTCCCAACCAATCATTTCATGATTTCAAACCCAGCAATACAAGAGAATAGACATGTTGTCCTTGATATTGAATGTCATCCACTTTAAGTAAAGACTACTATAAAATTTAAAACATTGGTGTTTGACATGGTTTGAAAGTTTAATATGTATATTGAACATGTTTTATTTTTGTAGCTGACAGAAAAAGTGATTAAGAATGGTGGGTGTGTCCAAGTACTTATTCTACAATAAAACCATCCATATTGGCCACTACTACTATTGCTGGCAATGTCATACTAGTATTCATGTTTCAATAGTTGTCTAAAAGAATTGATTAACATTCATGAGTTTGTATATTTCCTCAACAGCTAATCATGGGTTTTTCTAGATTGTTAGTAGCACAATGAGAAACAACTAGCAGTCCTGCTTGTAATTTTAGTCCCACATGAGTCCCATGAAACAAAATAACAAGAAAACATCAAACCTGGGCATCTTTTCATTGGGTCAATTTTTTCTTTGAAAACTTCAGGATATTTATTCCTACATATTACATCAAGTTACCTAAATTTCAGACAATAATACTGAGTTTCGAGATTGGCATTATTGCCAACACACCCCCTAGTTTTGGTGCCTTGAGAGAGGAGTTGGGCACCATTTTGGACATCCCACCCATATCTAATTGTTGATCCATCACAGTGTTGACAGGAGGGACCAATTCAACACCCAAACACCAAAATAAACAGGAAAACCTGGTGGACAGTGTTTCCAACGATGGTGATTGTGTCAAGGCAGAGAGATCACAGACAAGAGGATAAATTGGAGTGTATCTGATCTACCCAGTGTTGACAACATTGCAGAAGCTGGATCTACAAACCAAGCACAATATTTTTGAATTTGGTTTGGGGTTTCCTAGTTTAGATTTGAAAGATAACAAGGACTTGAAAAAATTCTGGGTCCTTTATCAACAATGGCCAATATGGCCAAAGCATTCTTCCCAACTTCTCAGTTGGGAAGTATGAACCAGACCAGGGCAATAGCCACAGCATCCCTAACACTGGAAATAAGATAAGGGGGATGTAGGGATTGTTGCTATTGTCAGGCTCTAAACTAACAGTCTCCAATCCCAGGCTACCTGGGTACTAAGTACTAAGTACTAAATAGGAAGGAGACAAGTTAGTACTACTATTATCTAGCATTGTACACTGTAAATATAAGCATCCTTCTTAGATCATCAAAGACAATGCCCCATTCCATGACAAAAGAAAGTTCTATTATTTCAAGGTAAGGATTTGGAAATGACAATTGGCTGTAGTTACTGAAGCTGGGTACTGACAAATAATAGCTTGTTTGATAGCTGGTAACTGGTAAATGATAACACAACTTTTACTTGGCAAGGATGTTCTGTCTGTGTAAGTAAGTAGTAAGTAGTGATTGTTTGTGTTTCTTGACATCACAATCAACTTTAAAATTAGTAGGGGTGAATAAATATTCTAGAATTCATGTTACCAAATTAATCTTTACCAATGCCAGAGACAAAAAAACTGCTACCTCTATTTGCTGGTTAACTACCCAGGTAATTACTGGGTTTACAGTTTACAGCAGTAAACATAGTAAAACTTTGTTACAAACCTACTCCTCAAATTTCAGTAAGAGGGCAAAGTGCAGTAACACATGGTAATATGAATTAAACCTGTGGTAACATGTATTCAGATGATAATGCTAACTGCATTAGGAAGGCATTTAATAATAATTTTTATGCTAGCATAACATAATATTAAAGTATCAATGAAAAAAGTGAAAACCTTTATGTGCAAATAGGAATGGAGATGACAATGCCAATGAAGGTTGCAGCGATTGAACAATGACTTTGTAAATAAAAATATTACCAAGTCTCTATCAAAAAAAATGTAACATTATTGAGACTTGAGACCTCATCTAAATTAGTTTTTGGGAGTGCAATAATAGATGAATCACAATCACAATACCAACATCCTACTGCTACAAAAAAGTAAGAAAAAAGGTTATTTTACTGTCATAGTACTACATCAAATATACTTACTATGGAATCTAACACACAGCGTCAAAACCAGCAAAACAACACTGTTGCTGCTTAACAGCAATTACTTTCTTGAGCATCATGAACATTTTGAATTATTTTTCAATGTACTTATCCCCCATCTACTCATGACACCATGTTTACTGTAGGCATTTAAGTATACTTAAGTATGGTACTATCTAAGTAAGTAAGTAGTAAGTAGCATCAACTCTTTCATGAATAATTATACACAATGGTCAATGGATGGCCATATATGTAGACGTAGAGTTGATTGACAATGATGCTACCAGAAATTATTTATTAATTATGAAATACTCAACCAGTAGATACCAATGGAGTTGTTTTAATTGTTTATTTAGTCCAAAACAAAAATTAGATATTAATACTTAAAAATCTTTGTAACTAGTTAGTTGTCAGGCTATTTTCCAATAAAAATGGCAAGGATCATGTACTGCAATCTCAGAAATGCCATTGATGGCACCAATCCATCAGCATTGATTTGGATGACAGTGACATTGCTACCAATTCGATATTCTTTTGGATCAACATAGACAAGATATTTTCTGAGACTACAAAGATGATCCCACTATCATTGCCTCTGATGATAATGGTGTCTGGTGTTATGGCATTATTTGTGTTGTGTCCTTCATTGTGTGCCAAATTTATGCTGTCTTGTTTGGCTCTTGTCTCTGGTGTACTTACAACTTACATGCATATCTCTGTGAATGGTAACTATATTGTATTGCAGCAGTAATCAAAAATAAGTTACCACTAGGTTTACCATTATTGAAAAATGTCTGTTACTGCCTCCAGCTCATAAAAATCATGTTGTCATTCCAAGAAATAAGCATTGCAGAAATTAAATTGGTGAAATTAAGACTCCAACAGAATATTAGAACCTGATCCTAGCTTTCAAATCAAAAAAATGTTTTAAAAATTAAATGTTAAATACATTTCATCTAGTAAAAATTACTTGTTATTTTTTTCTCCAAATTTCATTTTTTGCAATTTTTGAAAATATTGTCAAGTTTTGCAGAATTTTTGCAATTTTTGAAGATTTTTTTAAATTTTGCAATTGTGTTCTGAGCAATGTAAGTACTATGTATTTATGGCAGGTACTTAGCATGCCCCCAGGCAAGTGGCAGCAGGTAATAGGTGACCATAGCAAAAAGGTATCACAAAAGTCCATGGGCACAAATAGAGGTGCATTGACTAATACAAATTAGATACACATATCCATCGGTCACTAACTATGGATAAAGGAATCACATCTTTAATGCATATAAATTAACGTGCTGAATCATTTACATCTATTTGATAATTACTTAAAATTTGGCAGCAATGTCTCAACATTGCAAACAAGAAAACAATGAGCAGCTAACTCATAGGTGAGATGATAAGCTTAAGTTTAGTGTGTTAACTAATATATCCCCCCCCAGGTGATTTTAATTTAAATTGAGTGCACTATGTATTTTCACGCAAAATGGATTTTTGCATTTTAACTAACAACTACGAGTAAAATCATGGTCTTAGCAACTATTGTATAGTTGCTAAAAGTCAGGGTGTAGAGAGATATTAATGGATAAGAAACATCTGGAGATTTTAAGGACATTGTTGATATTGATAAGGTCACAATATCATATACTGATAGCTTTGTATCTATTTCTATCTTATTCTTGGGGAGCTTCATGGCTTGAAAATATTGAATGTTGAGTCTGTGTCTGACATGGGTTCAACAGTTTTCTTGTGGGAAAACATTGATTTTGTATCAATTATCTTGTGGGATTCCAAAGGTTCAGCAGCACTTTCACAGGCATGTCAACTGTTCAGCATGTTCTTATGGCTCAGAATGCTGTTACATTGATGGTAGTGGCAAGTTTGTAAAGAAACTCCCAAAATAAGAGATGTTGTATCAAAAAACAACATTATTGCATGTCCTTTGTCAAATTTTCCTGATGTCAAAGCACTGTCTGTAGGGTCAGCCTGCCAGATTTTCTGAATCTGATCAATTTTAGAGCCACAACTAATTTAATACATGTTTAGCAAGCTGAAATTGGATATTCTTCAACTTTCACTTCTATGTAGGAATAAATATACAATGCAGAGCTCCAGTATCAGAATCTGCATCCTTGCACAATGATCCATATCAAACAGCAAACATTCCAACTAATTGGCTGGCTCTCTTGTTTGCCATGATAAGTACTTCTTATGACCAAGTCAAACATCCGGGCTAGATCCAAAGCACTGTTGTGTCACTGGTAGGCCAAACCCTGGGCCAGATAGTGTATGTGATTGATGGTGTGTTTGCATTGCTGAATGTTTCTGTCTTATCTTTGCATTGGGAGCTGTTTGTTGATAGTGATGTTTTGCGTTGAGCTTTAAGTGGCACTACCATCATCACCATCAACCATTGTGTGTTGTCTGGGAAGGGGGACAAAATCCAACTCTTCTTTTGTATTCATTGTATGATTCTCTGCTTTTTATTTTCTTAGAGCTATTTGTGATGCCCGAACATGTTTTCTCTCTCTTTGTGCTATCTAAATGGTTTTGGTTTGTTGTTGCAAATTTCACAAATGTGTTGTTTGAAGTTTGAAGTGACAAGCAGATAAATTTTTGCATCTTGCTTGCAAGATCATTGTGGCAATAACAAGACCTCTGACAACTTGCCTCTAAAAGGGCATAAAACAATAATCTCAGGTTTTGGAAATTTATCCTTGCAACAACATTTTGTAAGGTGAGGTAATCAATCTCAGACAGCTGTTATCTTTTTCATCTGCCATCAGCTATTCCTCAATTACTACTACTACTCATAACCTTCTTTTCATTTGAATACACTCTCACAGGAATCAGTGGTTATTCAAATTCATTTGGTAGGTTGTTGCATGCTCAAGTGTTTTGACCAGCAATGTGGATAATGTTTGTGCAAGCAACTAGGTAAGTTTTTGTGTTGATTCATGCAGCCTTTTCTTTTCTTTTCTTTTCTTTTCTTTTCTTTTCTTTTCTTTTCTTTTCTTTTCTTCAACATTCCTCACGATTGCAGTGATCCAAAAATATTGTACTTGTAGTAGCCATTCAGGAAATTGTCTGTGAAGATTCTTTCAATATTTGTACAAGAAAAGATTAAAAGAATTACACAAGCAAAACAGCCTGACACAAAACAGTAAGTTTTTGTAGTCGGGGAGTTAATGTCTCTGCTTTAGTTTATTTTTGCTCCATATTTATCTTGTGATTGCAATTGTGACTACCTGCTTCATTGAAATACTGTAAGTACTTGATGAGAGCAGATGCAAGAACAGCAACAGAGAAGGCAACACTATTTGCACCATTGATGTCTGTTTTTTTAATAATCATCCTTTTGTTTGGGGCTGCCATTTGAACTTGCCTGTATCAATTTTGACAAAATTCATCAATGACAACCTGACTTTATCCTCTTAAGGTACTATGTGGTACAATTTAGTCTAGGTAGACTGATGGTCATGATTTTAACAATTAATTTTCTAGAACAAAACTGCCATGCTCTTTTGCTGTATTCTGCCTTGTGCTTTTCAATGTAGTAATGGTGTTTCATGCAATATACTTAGTGTCTAGTAGGGCTGTCTAGCTAACCAAATAAAAACAGTAGTTACTTTAAGTACCATTATGTTGTATCATTGATTGAAAAATCATTTTTTGAAACTGTATTTTTTGACTATTCCACATGCCCATTCCATTTTCAGCATTTAAAAACTATCATTTTTCATATGACCACTTCATTGTTATTGTAGATATTTGCCAGATTCAGAAAAGTGGCCTTTTTAGAGGAGAATGACCCTACAAACAGCCAAAGAATACTTGCCTATTTTGAGTGTTTGGAGGGTTGCCTGGTCAATAAAAATGGTAAGTTCTGATTTTCTTCTGCTAATACTATATATTTTTTGTTGTAGTAAAAACATGTGTAAATGCAGGGAAGAGTTTGATAGAAAAAATTTGATGCAAATCTAAAATACTATGGTTATGTTCATTATGTATATGTAATACAAGAGTGTATGGAAATCGATGAATATCAATGTTTGCATGGTTGATTCATTTTTTTGGGCTAAGTTCTGCAGCACTGATTTGTCTCCTTCACCAAAAATTTTTATCCCTATTTTGAAAATGTTGTGGTAATAATCACCAAAAAGTCTAGGTGAGGCACTGTGGTGAATCTGCTAGGCTCTCTTGCACCACAGTGGATAGTTACCTCTAACAAAATACCAAGCCGCCAGCCCCCCATCAAGGGGGAGCACAACATGCACCATGGTTGGTGGAGTTTTCACCATGGTCCCTGCAGAAACCGTTACAACCACTCACAGCAATCAACCAGCCTTGTCCGCCATAGGCTCTGATGAACCTTGTCATTTTTTTGAGTATATCTATTCCTATGTACTTCTGTAAAAGGTTAAGCCACCAACTCTCACCATGAAACAACATGGACACTCCTTCAACAAGACCTGTTGAAAACAGAGAATTGCTGGTAATCAAGTCACTCACACACACACACTCATTTGGGGGGTTCGTATCTCAAGAACATCCACCTTTCTTTCTGATGAAAGCAAACCCCCTGAAAAAACAAACCCAGTCTGGCATTACAATCAGCAGCACAAACACCATATGCACCACCATTCATCTGTCGGCAAGGGCAGCTGCTGTATTGGTCTGGGCAGAAGGGGATTGGCACCCAACTGCATGCAAAGCAGACTGTGCAGGCTTGCTCTTTGGCCCGTAGCAACCTCCAAGAAGCATTTGGACAGGATTATCCTCCCTACAAATAGTGCTACAGCCCCTCAAAGGCAAGGACAAAACAAACAAAACAAATGACGAAACAAACTCTCTCCATCAGAGACCCGGGGGTTCTAACGTCACTGGTTCTGAGCTTGTTTCTAGACATATAAGGTGCGCCCATGGATGAAGAAATGCCAGCACAAAAGGGAGAAGTTTGTTGACACGAGGCTCCATCAAAAATAGAGGGTGGCAAGCATATCATGAAACACCAACCCCTTATACGCATCAAAGCACACTGACTTCAATCTTGACCAAAAAGGGGGCAACCCACGGCATCATAGCAAAAATGTCAATGATGATGGTAGTGTGGCTAAGCTCCTCACAAGAGCCCAAACCATGTGCCACCCAACCAAAATCCTCCATCCAAATGAGAATTGCTCCCCACTAAAAAACTACAAAAATGATTATTTTCTCCCCACTGCACTACCAAAAAGACACATTAAGAGACCTACTGGGCCGTAGGTAAAAAACAATAGCTTGTTGTGCTCCAATCCCAGTGATCCTACTATAAATACAGGGGATGACCACAAAAATAACTTTGACTTAATACAATGTGCAGGAAAATTAGGCCTTGAAGTCCAGGAGTTGTGGTTCCTGTTTTCTGAATTGTATTATAGTAAAACATTCTTTTTGTGGGCCATCATTCATAGTGGCGCCAAACCCTTATGTGGTAGTTATTTAAACTAATCCTACTCATAACTATTAATTCAAAGTTTACGGTTGACTTCAAAATCCGTGGTTTAAATTGAGGGCAAAATGCCTACATTGTTCTGCTAACTCAAACTACTTGGTTGTTTTCGAGTACTGACACCAAACCATGCAAAAAGAGCTGAATCAAAAGACTTACTGAAACCTTTGAACATTTTGCCTTTGGTAAAGAAAACAGGTATTCAAATTGAAATCGGTTTTGCTACTTTGGGATAATGAAACTTACAGCAAGCCTTTGTCACCTTCTTGTGATTATTGCACACAGAAATTTTTGTTGTTTTTGAATTCAAGTAATTTTTGAAATTTTGATTCAACAACAAATGAAAACTAATTAACTACAAAATATGCTTGAATTACTATTTACTATGCAGACAGTCCATGTTGCCCCCAAAAATGGCACTTTTATATCAAATCTACAATTTTCATATGTGTCTAATTCACTGAAAACTTGGATTCTTTTGCATGTTTCTTTCAACTAACTTTTGTCATTTTTTTCAAATAACATATAGTCTTCATTTTCCTTTTTTTTTAGAAAAATTGGGAGACTTGACGGACACTTGAAGTCAAATGACAGCATTGCACTGTGTTCGAAGCGAGAATATTGCTTCCCATTGTCTTTCACAAAAAACATTGACTACATAAACAAAAAAGTTTTACACGTTCATAATTTGGAATTTAAATCATAATTATATCCTCACAGTGAAAGCGGATCAAGTGCTTTGGAACACCAAATCTAGTAATACAAGGCAAATTCGACCAACGATAGTAAACACATGTACAGAAAAATACAAACTCCACAGAAAAGGAAGAAGCCACCCTAACTTCCAAGGCAGATATCTCAACAATACTGTACTAGGCTGATACTTATGACATGAAATGAATCCATGTATGGGAGCTTCACCACATAACTTCAGACTCTAAACTAGTATACAACGAAATATGGAGCGCACTCAGTGTTATTCAAGCCCTCATCCAAATTCAATCTCCATTCCTCATCACCTGTATCAAGATCAGTGCTAATTACTGTATGCGACAAAATAGTCGTTACTTTGGACTTGAAGACAAGGCTTCGGGGTGGCATGTAGGCACTGTACCAACAGCCGCGATACATGTCCAGACTTGATGCATGAGATACTATGAAAACAAAATCAAGAAATTTTTGGATTAGAAACGAAATAACTTTTTTGAATGAACATTATTTGATGTTGGACACAGAACTTACTTTCGTGAGAGGGAGTAATATGAGTAGTGTTGATATCGTAAACAACAAACCCATCAAAATTACCATCTTCGCTGTAAGTCCACTCTGACTTGGGTAGAATCAACTTTTGGGAAAATGGGAGATAACGAAACGACTTGAAATCATGTTGAGCATTGCTGTAAGCATTGTAATCGATGTAATTCGCCATCTCGGTTGGTTCCGTTGGTTCTGTAATATTGAATAAGCTGATCTTAACGCCAGCTCTCCATCCACTTGTAGTATCAACATGTTGCCCAAGACCGAGTAGTATTTCAGTCCCATCTATTGTGATTGGATGAAGATAGGATGAAAACCCAGGAATCTGTTTTTGGAAAATTAATGCACGAGTGACAGAAAAACACTGAGAAGAAAGAAAAAAAACACACCCACCTCAAGTTCACCCACAACATGAGGGTCAGAATGATTTGAAACATCAACAATGAGGAAGGGATCTATCCGTTCAAATGTAACCACATATGCCTTGTCACCAATGAAGCGAACAGCAAAAATGCTTTCATTCTCCTTCCCAAGATGAGGGGTTACGCCTGTCAATTGTAGCTGCTGTCCTTCGTCGCCAACTGGAATCTTGAATACAAATATCCTATTCGTTGTGCGACTTGTAAAATCATCCCGTGACCAATTCCATTCTGTCGTGGCTACACGAAGATGACCTTCATAAAGATCAGCAGCATACTG